>CAEFZY010056715.1:0-66289 GCA_903066815.1 Brachyrhaphis roseni
TGGGCCTCCCTTCTGAAGCTGCTACCCCCGCGACCCGACCCCGGATAAGCGGAAGACGATGGATGGATGGATGGATGAGTGTGTGTACAATTATTCTTACTGCACAGTGCAATGCCCTGTTTGCATCTGATTGTTCTGATGCTATGTGTTACGGGTTGATAGTATGGCCCGGACCCCAAAAGGTTTTCAATGAACTCCAAAACAGCCTCCATTCTTATCCAAAAACAAATAAAAATATAGTAGATAATTTGTGGCATAATTTTTATTTTACAAATTACTGACATGGCCGTTTCGCACGAGATGATCAACACAGACGGTCTCAGCAGTTTTCAAATAGCATTGCTACGCTTTGCTTTGTGCAAAGTTTCATCATTCACAATTTCTCCTTCTGTTCACTAATTGGGCCAGCAGAATTTCTACCAAAGATTTTAATCGAGCAGAATTGCACAGGAAGGCAATGCACAGGCTAAGTCTCAATTTTAAAAGTGCACATGTGTCAAACTCAAGGCCCGTGGGTCAAATCCGGCGCACCATAGCTTTTTATGTGGCCCTCTAGATTCAACACTAAGTATGCTTACTTATTTTATCAATCAAATCAATGCAGTTTTTACCTGCTTACTGCCAAATGATATCAATCAGTCCCTCCAGTTTCCTAATAGTGATTGTGTAAATTCACTTAAAATCACCCAATCCCTGCACTTTTTTGTGCTAATAATTGGGAGCTTATTGCAGATTTTTTTTTAAAAATGGTCAAAAACTTTCTTACTTGTACTAAACAGCTGCCTCAGCTTTAGTTGATGTCAGCTTAAAGTCCATGATCTATACAGCAAGCACTAAAATGTCCCATTTACTGTTTCAAATCAGCGCAAATATATTTGATTTGTGTGTATTTCGAAACTTTTTCATTTGTGACTTGAAATTGACGACCCTCCTGGATGAAACTGAAAATATTTGAACAGTTCAGTACAAATGTTATAAGTGTAACTGGAGGTAGTTTCTCAAATTGTGCAATTTTGTCACTTCGAATTAGACAGTTGCAATGTTTACCAACTTGATTGAGTCTTTTTCTTCCACTGAGACTTTTCCTTTGTATCCATGATTTATGGTGTCAAAGTTGTTGTTTTTTGACTAGTTTATTCAATGAGTTCATTGTTTAATACAAATTTCTCTGCTGGCTCTGAGAAAAAATTCAATAAACCATTAACTTAAATACAATTAAAGCCGGAGGTTTGCATGGAAAATATAAAAACACATTTTAGCTGTGTCCCTGGTCCACCACAGCTTTCCGAAATAGTTCAATTAACTCCTCAGTCTGTTATATAGCTCTCCAGAAAAAAACCTTCTGATTGTGGAGTCAACTAGCAATCCAAGCAGAACTCCAGCACATTTGGTCAGCTGACTTTATCACTGCACAACGGCTGCTGGAAAAGACGAGTTTTGTTGTTGACTTACCATTCAGAAACCACTTGCTGCATGTCTGTTGGTTGAGCAGGAGGCTCCACTTTTGCTTTTCAATGATGTGTGGTTGTACAGTTGTGCATGTGTTTGCAGACATTTTCACGAGCGAGTGTAAACGTTGAGTCGGGGGGAGCATGGCCAACAGCAGCTTATTTGGATTTAAAGTGACAAGACACTCTAAAACATCTCGTTCTCATTATCTAAAAATTATTTTGCACAAAGAAATGTGGTGAACATGTTTTGTATAGCCCATAGACCAATCATAACCTGTTCAAAAACACAATCTGTCACTTTTAAAGGCTGGTGTGGAAGATTTGGGTATAATTAAAAAATTTTTAATGCCTAAAATGAAGATAATGAAATTCAAGATTTGGTTTGTTTAGGAGCTTGCAGAAAAGCCTTGACTTCGAAATATAACCATAAAAACTCTTTGTGCTAACTATATTCATGACTAGAATGTTCCCACTGATTTATCAAAAGTTGAGGAATGCAGTGTAAAAAGTGGTACAGTATCTTATCCGTTTAGCTTTCACATTAGGATGTGAGAAATGGTTGCACTACTAGAATGTACAGAAATGTGGTGGTGCAGCTGCCATTTTCCCAGGAAGCTGCAAGGACTGAAAATGAAGACCCGGCTCAGCCGACAATGTGTAAAACAAAATATTTTCTATTCCAATCATCCATGAATACATTTGAGTTACAAGTAAACAGTACACCAAAACAAGGTCCACCCGCCTTCCCCTGAAGAGCTCTACGCTGCTCTTTAGCAACCAGATAAAAAAAACAAACAAACAAACAAAACAAAAATAAATTCCACCTTTAACAGTGGGAAAATCCAAGTGCATGCTGGCAAGGCTCGTCGCCGTCTGAAATCCGGATATTCAAAAGTACTAATGATCGGGAGTACAGTAGCAAAATATTACATTATCAAGAAAGAAAGGCTAACATGAAGAGTACTTAAGACATGGTATCAGAAACAAGGTAATCAAACTGCACAACTTCAGAAAGACTAGTAACAAATAGACCCCTCTTAAAAGTGAGTCCGACGGAGGCGGGAAGAAGTCTCTGCTTTCCATGAGTGTGGTTCGTGTAATCTGGGGAGGAGAGAGCGCGGGGGTGGGGGGGGCAAAAAGTGACAGTCCATCTGTTCATGCTAATGCCTTTAATCTGCACCCCATGATGACGAATCTGGAGAAAGATTAGCCCACTGCTTTTCATCCCGCTCTGAAGGTCCAGTGTTCAACAGGGTGACACTGACCTGCGATAAGTACCCAGCCAACTCCAGGCAGGTTCTCATAAAGACGAGATCTGGTGCACGTTGGAACCTTATGTCCTTTTACTGGGAAATGTATAAAAGAAAAAAAGAAAAATCACGTGGGAGGCCAAAGGGAGCTCCTGGACCATGACTGTGTGAGTAGGCTAAAATTTAGTATAAAAACGTTCTTCAGCTTCTCTCCACGTCACAAACCTGTAAGGACAGACAAAATACCATGTTAGCAACTTATTTTAGTAATTAGAAGGGGGGAAAACAATGAAGCCCATTATGCAAATTCATTACGTAGTGATATACTTTAAGCATTTACTTCAGATCATTTTGATGAATATTGGTTTAAAGTTCCTCAGAAAATGTGAGTACAACACAAGAATGACCTTTTTTAAAATACAGAAATGTCAGCTAACCAAAAAATATGTACAGCTTAAGCTTAGTCAGGACTCTGAATTCCAACAACTTTTCAGCCTGACATGAAGGCTGTCACTAAGTAAATCCGGGTTGCTTTAGGCAAGTCAGGGCAACTTTATTTATATAGCACACTTCAGCTGAAGACAACTCAAATTGCTTATACATTCGACTCCTTCCAGTCTGGTTTTCGTGCTCACCACAGCACGGAGACTGCCCTTGTAAAAGTATTCAATGACAGCCATATAAATACGGACTGTGGGAGAACCACAGTGCTGGTTCTGTTGGACCTCAGTGCAGCTTTTGACACCGTCAACCATGACATATTACTGAATCGACTGGAGAGTCCAGTGCTCAACTGGTTTGAATCTTACACAAAGAACAGGGATTTCTTTGCTTCAATTGGAAAAACAAAAAAAAGACTAAGCAAAAAAAGAAAAAGAATTCTAGGGGATGCAAGCTGAAGAAAAACTTTAGCAGCTCAACCTCTCAGTGAGCTAAGAAAGGTTGGAAGGATCTATCAACTCGCTCACTCTTTGGTTACCTAGCAACAACCTGTTCGGTAACTGGCGCAGCAGCAATTTCAAGTTTTTGCCAATCGCCTCAGAACTGCTGAGGCTATTAAAAGAACAACGGTGTAAATAGAAAGGAGAAAGTGAGTACAACAGCTTGAAAGATCACATGACCAGTCTGGCATGTTTCAGATATGTAAAACAAAAAATAAAAAACTACTGAATAATCGAGTGATATGTCGGAATATTTTCGGCCACGTCGCCCTAATGCAAGACGCTTTAAAAACACAACACAAATCAAAAGAATACTGGCAAAAAGAAGAGACAAATGATAAGATGGAAAATAGAAATTAAAAAATTACAGGGAGGAATCTTTGGCATTTATGGTTTAATTGTAGTAAACTGTCTGTGAACGTCACAAAGCAGAGTGGACCAACACTGGGACACCACATCATCACCGACTGTGGAAATTTCACACTGGAATTCAAGCAACGTGGATCCATTGCCTCTCCACTTTCTCCTCCCCAGACTCTGGGGTCTTTATTTCTAAATGAAATGCAAACTGTACTTTAATCTGAAAAGCAGATTTTTGGACCACTGAGGAACAAATCCAGTTCTTCTCCTTAACCCATGCTGGTGATGTTTCCGTTTCAAGAATGACTTCACACGTTCGTTCGGTAGCTGTAACTCACAGTCAATAAAAACAACAAAAATAAACATTTCATACATATCACTGTGTGTGTGACTTGCGCTTTTTGAGGGAATAAAATCTCAAAAGACGTTCTGCTGTGTAGAGCAGCGCCTCAGCTGCAGCCCCACCTAGTTGCCGTTTACTTGCGTCGCCGGTGTTCCTCCGTGGTCGATCGCTGCCCTCTCTCTGCTACGGTTCTCTCGCTCCTCGTCCTCCTCGTCCCGCTCCTCGTTCCCGCTGTGGTTCTTACAGTAGAGTCTAAGAACAAAACAGAAGCACAAAAAAAGCTGTGTTTAAAAAAAAAAAAAAGGACAACAATACTTCAAGTTTCATTAACTACCATTGAAACGCTGTTAAAGCAGAAGTGGTTTGAACCGTTTTAATCTTATTTTTGCAGTGTCTATTTTTTTTTTTGCTTTACAATAAAATGGAAATAAACATATCTGATAATCAGATGTGGATGAGGTCAAAAACAAATCCAGGATGAGGTCTAAACCTGTTCACTCTGCACTATGTAAGTACTAACTAAAAAAAACATACAGAGCTACATCAGGAAACAGGAAGACTCACACAGCTATCAGCAATTTACATTTGGTATGAAATACATTCAAGTTGCTTTCAGATCCTTTTTTATTAACTTAGGACACTTATTAAAGTGACAAAAAAACCCAAAAAAACAGAATTGTTGTAAAACTACCTGCAGTGTTTGAACCTGCATTCAGGAATTATAGCTGTGCACATCTTCTGAAATCGATTTGGCTTGTGTTGATGCAGATTTTGGGGAGTTTTGGGGGGGAAAGTGACATCAAGATCCAGTTTATGAAAAAAAAGTAAAGAGTTTTGCAAGAAATAATTTTAGTATTTGGTTTTTAAAATTATGCTGACAGAAATAAGGCGATATAATGTGGTCAAAACATGAAAAGAATCAGCCTTCGTTTAGAAATTTACCCTTTTATATCTAAACTCTGCATTCACTAGGAAGTCACTCAGAAATTTCTTTTGATAATTTTACAGAAAACTCAAAAGCAAAACATTCGAGGCGTTTGCTGTTGCAGTTAATGTTGAGCTCACTTGTAAATGCCGCGGGCCATGTTTTCTATGTACTTTGCCTTGTCCTGTAGCCCACAGTGGTAGTGGTAGGTCTTCACACAGGCTTTAATTTCACACCCAATAGTAGCACCCAGCTGACTGCACAGTGTGCATTTCTGGAAAAGAAAAGAAGAAAAAAAAACAACAACAATAAAAAACAAATACTTAAGGAAGTCAGGCGAAGCAGTCAGCGTCAAACTCAAAAACCTGATTTTGCATGAATGTTCCCACCATTCTTTTGCCTCTCTTGATTTCCTGGATGACCGTTTTTACATCGAAGTTGCCAAACTCGGCCCGCGATGTAGTCGTAAGCTGCACCGTCCCCGACGAGAAAAGCTGCAACACATCAGAGACCTTGAGAAAGACACAGTGGCCCCTGAAAGCACAGTCTCATTCCTTGAATTTCTTCAACTATGAACGTCAACATGTTTTAGAAGGATCTGACAAGCTTCGCCAACACAAAGTAGTGCATAATTGTAAAGAGGAAGAGGAAAAGGACCTTTATTTATTTATTAATAAAATCATAAATCATGTCCTTTAAGCTCCCAAAAATGACCCACTATATATTAAACCAGTACTTTTCAAGTAGTGAGGAATGTGAGAAGCAGGAGGGCTTTATTGTCTTTATTCTTACCTGACTGATTAAAAATAAGCTTCCGGACACTAGGTGGCAGCAGTGTTCAAATTAAGGTAGCTGACACAGAAACACTGATGCATATATGGTTTGAAATACCAGGAGAGGTGAAGAGGTTCGTAAAAAACAAAGAAAAATGGCGACAGAGGTAAGTAAAGCAATTATGATGAAGTATTACTGACAAACTAAGATATTTTTTTACAATACAAGAATAAAGTCATAATAATACAAGAGTAAAGTCATATTACAAGAACAATTATACTATCGCAGAGTAAAGACGCAAAATTATGTCTTTAAAAACCTTTTGATAGAATTATCTAGATCTGATGTGAACAGCTCAGCAAGTCCGTGGTTTTTCCTCTGAAGCAGATTCAGACGCTTAAACAATAGTTCCAAAGTTGAAAATAATTTGTAAAACCGATAAACGATAACTTCACAAGACACTCGATAGTCCTAATTTTAACCCAGCTAGTTAAAATTAGGACTATCGATTTTAAGAGAAGTACTTTTTCTCTTCTGAGATAGATAGACAAAATAGATTAGATAGATTAGATAGTAAGCATATCCTGAGGCTGAATGATCGATCCTACCATGCACTTGTAGTGTGCGGCCACTTTCTTGGAGTTATCCGTGTGCAGCACGCCTCTCGTTTCGTTTTCCTCGTCGCCTGCGTGGCAGAAGCCACAGCGCTGGCCGGCGTCTCCCAGGCTGGCTCGAAGCGGTGACCTGTCCCGCTGAAACACGGCATACCGGTCAAACCGAGAATCGAGCTCACGCGCACCGAAACAAATCGGTTTTCAACCGGTGAGTGCATTTACGTGGGAGGAGCTCTCCTCGTCGGCAGCCTGTGAGGAGGAAGTGGAGCGGGTTTCTTCCGACTGGCCGCGGGACGTCACCTTAGCTCGGCTTTTCTCGAATCTGCCCCTGCCTCGACTCTGCGGAGGCGACGAGTCCGAGTCGTTGGCCACGCCTTCCTCTTCTGCATCTGCTGAAACGATCCCAATAAAACGCTTAGATTCGCAATTATAGTAGATCTAGATAGATTCGACATGTAGCACAGAGCAAACTCTTGTTCACCTTGAACATCATCCTGAGACGCATCCCGGTGTTTGCGACAGTAAACGCTGCCAAAACAAAGAAGAAATTAGTTGAAGTGAATCCACCAAAGCAATAATAATCTGCTTATGTTGCTGCAGGAAATGGAAAAAAAAAAAAAAAAAAGAGTTCAGAACTAAACTCACAGATAAATCCCCTGCGACGGGTTCTCTTTGATCTGGGCTTTGTCGTTCACCGCGCAGAAATAGTGATACGTCCTCCGGCACGTCTTGACGTCGCAGCCGATGGTTGCGCCGGGCCGGTGACAGGAGGAGCACATCTGAAGAGGAGGGAAGCAGAGAAACGGCTGAGGCTCAACGCAGGATCTCTTTAGCGAAAGCCAACATCCGACATGTAGCTGCGTTTCCATTAACGCCAATTTTGTTTCTCGATAAAAAGTTGTCGTGCTGGGATGAAGTGGTTTTTCAGCCGTGTAATTATAGATGAATTTCACAAAACTGCAACGTTTTGTGTCACAGGAGTCCTGCGATCAACAGCCAGATGTCACTTCTGGCGAAAGCAACAAAGAAGACGACAGGAAGTAGTCTTCTTTGTTGTTTATACTGTAGTTTGGTTTTTTCTGGACTCCACCAGAACGTGTTGACTCCAGAGCTCTTCTGTACAACTACCAAATATAATTTTCCCAAAACGCTGCATACATAGTCGCTCCCAAGTATAAGGATCTTGTTACACCAATGCAGATCTTGCCATAATCTTTAATGACTTATCAGGTGAACAAGCTCATTAAAGTGTGATTTTGAGGTTATTTCTTACTTAATGGAAACACCACAATTTTTTTTGACATTAGCAGAATGTAGACAAAGATTTGAACAAAGATTTGAATGTAGACAAAACAGCCATTACAAACTAGCTCCGTTTGTAATGGAAATGGAGCTAGTGACAGAAGGTTTAAATGAATAATTTCTCTCCAGAGAAAGGCCACCTTCGAATATCAAACTATGTTCCTGAAGGGGAATTTGGCTTTAAAGGAAAAGCATCACTGATATCGAACAACATACAAACTGAGTCTGATTTTAGGGATAAAAAACCTGTGAAGTATCAAGAAGCTGAATAAATGCAATCAGCATTTTTTTTCCTCCAAGTAAATTCGACTCCACAAAGATGTTACACCAACTCTTATTGATAACCAAAGGCCAAGGCAAGCTTTTAAAAGGAACTCTCATTGTGGAAAAATAAAAGCAAGACCTCAAGACTCCTTTTTCTGAAAGAAAATAAAAGCATTTCACAGGGAGGGGAAAAAACGGTATTGGACAAACATCAGAAAGCAAGTCAACTTGTTGTTATTCGAGGATTAAATCCAGATTTCGAAGAGGAGAAAAAAGGAATAAGTCGGAGCATTACACTGAGAACATAAAACTTCCAGAATGATCCTGTTTTACACAAAGTTGCTGCTTTGGAATCACTACAGGAATCAGATAAAGTTGCACAAAAGTTGCACCAAGTTTGATGTTGGCTGGTGGCAAAACTTTTCAAAGTGCAGCCTTGAAAAAAATGGTTTGGGTTTGTAATGAAAAAAAAGGTAATGTAATGATTTTGGAAAAATCTTGACTTTTTTTTTTTTATTTCACCACTCCTTGGTTTGCTGTAGTTCAGACTGAATAACTACATTTTTCAAAAATGTATTATCCATGCTAGCTTGCAACCTCTGCATTTTGTTTATTATAGCCGTCCGCAGCGTCAACATCTGACATGTTAAATGGAAACATTCACATTTTCCTTTTTCTCCCATTTTTTGCAACATTTCAAAAGTTTGCTTAAAATTCACATGACAATTAGATGGAAACATAGTTAAAGCTAGTAAATTTAGTAATGTTAGTCCTAATGCTAACCGCTAAATATGATGATTATGATGCTAAACCAAGCCTACAAATTGGAAATCAGCCATAAAAACTAGGGGTGTACCGATTTATCGGTGCCGATTTCCTTAATTTTGGGAGATAGGTGATCGGCCGATTTTTACATGTGAAGCTGATCTTATCCACCGATGTTATCAACCTCGGCAAAGGTCTAAAAATCAACCACTGCGCTTTTCTTTTCTCCCGTGAGAGAAGTTTGACTGGCAGACCAGGTCATGTCTGCACATTTACAGTTAACAGTCACCCCGTTGTTGCTAATTCAGCAACTTTGTTGATAAATTGAGCAACATTTCAGACCAAAAAAAAATGGTATCGGTCAAAATCAGAATCGGTAAGTTACAGTAGGCTTTTCAAAGGATCGGTAATCGACGATCAGCCAGAAAACTTCTATCGGTGCATCTCTAGCTCACTCAGGAACTGCAACTTTGCAATTACTGCTTCTTAGTTTTCTCCTCTACCCCTCACACACAGCAGGGAGCAATGCATTGTGCTGTTGGCATGAGTTAAGGAGAGACACGACAAAACTTCTAAAAACAAATAACATCTGAGTTTTGACGGCTCCAGCAAGCCTCCTCCGGCCCCTGAGGTGAACAAATTATCTCTGGACACACGTTTGTTTTTCTCTCTGATTGGACCATGAGGTGAGCCCTGTGCACAAGTTATTTAAATCTCTGCAGCGCTGACCCATTCTGCCGTCAAACAGCAATAAATAAATAAATAAATAATAATCAAGGTTCCTATGCATTTTTATAAAGTTAAAGTCCCACACTCTTCAGACTTAAATCTCAAGACTCTTTTCTTGGCTAATTTAAGCATGAACACACTTGCTATGAAATTCAACACGCACACAAAAGAAGAAGACGATGGATGGAGGAATATGGAAAATTTGAAGCCCGCTTCCAGATAACATCTCTGTGGAGCAGCGATTACCATTATGCAATAGTGAGAAGTGGGAGCTCACCAGTTTGCTTCCCCTCTTGATCTCCTTTTTTACATCATCGACGGAAAACCCTCCAATGTTTTCGCTGTCTGAGTGTGACGTAACCAGAGCCGAAGAGAAAAGCTGCAGAGAGGAGAAACAGAACAGCGAGCAGCTGGATTTCATTTCTTTTCTTTGAAATCTGAAATATTTGTTGGATAGTTTTGGGTTTGTTTTTTTACTTTTTTTGGAGTAGAAGAACATCCTGGCTTATATTTAGACATACAGAGTTAACCATAGAGTTAGTTTCTACACGAGTCAAATAGAAATAGTGGCTCTATTTAGGCTGTAATGTTTATTTCTTACATACAGAGTGGGTTGGTGGGAGGGTTTCGGATATAAGACGCACGCGCTTGAGGGATGCGAGGCAGTAAAAGTTGAAAACAAGGAGCTCCTCTCACCATGCACTTGTGGTGGGCTGCCACCTTCTGGCTGTCGGACAGCAGCAGCTGGCCGCACTCCTTGTCCCGGCTGCTCTTGCAGAAGGCACATTTGGGCAGCCGTGCTGCGGCTCCTCTCCTCTGTCCGGACATTGCCAAAGCTTCTGACGCGCCGCAGAGACTCTGATAAAAAAGAAAAGGACAATTAGAAACCCATCAGAGGCGTGAAGGTGGAAACACGAGGACGTCGTCCAATAATAAGGAAGAAAAATAAAGGGTGATGAAGCTTTTTCAGAGGAGTTAAGAAATCAATTCTCACTTTGAGAGATGATTTCTCTTGAATCCATCTAATTTCAATTGGTCACATTTGTTGGAAGTTCTGTGAACGGAACCTTAAATTTAATTCTTTGATTGCAGCACTGTAATGTCGACTGTTTAGTGGAGCGGCAACAAGCGATTATCTTAGTTGTCGATTTATCAATTATTCTGTCGATTTACACAATATTAGAAACGCATTAAAAGATGCAAATAAATAATCCCAATTCCTTTTTTAAATAAGAAAAATAAAAGCTGAAACTAGTCCTCTTGAGGAGTTTTGGCTAAAACATATTTACAGACAGTTGTTTTTATCTTAAATGCAAACTGTATTTGTTTTGTCTGCAGCTTTCACTTAATCACTGCTCTGAATATGTTGGGAATTTTTACAAAATGGCCTTTTAATGAGTCTGTATACTTGAGTTAGCAATTACTCATTTGCTAAATTAGTTGACGATTTATTCAATAATCGATTAATCACGATTAACCGTTTCAGCCTTACTCTTCTTTTTTTCTTTAACCTTTCCACTGTGTGTAATGGACACCATACTATAAATGTTCTCCCAACCTAGCGACCCGTGACTAAAATAAACAATTATCTGTGTTATATCTCGTCTAAATCCTGGGAGAACTCTAAGTTAAATACATTTAATTCAAAAGTCATAGAAACTGTTAACTTGAAGAAGTTCAACAAAAACAAATGTTTCAGTTAAACTTGCTGTAAAGGGATTGTAAGCAATGCTAGTAATTATGTCACAAGTGATTTTGTGAAAAACAATTATTTACGAACATAGGATGTCGTCCCCTCTTAAGTAAACGTACTCAAATTAAAGGTTTTAACTTCCTAAACTTTTTCTGTGACCATAAACTACTGCTTTAAAAAAATATTTATAAGGTTTTGTGGTCATCTTTACCAACAGCTGGCGCTGTCATAATATTCAGGCTCTTTAGAATAGATTCTTTTTCTTAAAAGGTAAATGTCTACAGCCAAGCTGTTCAACCATTACTGCTGTCATTAAATATATTGCTAATCGATTAGTTTGCATGTTGTACATACACTCCTGTAGGATTTGAAATTCCTTCTCTAAGAAAAAAAAAAACAGGGTTAAAAGTTATACAAGTATTACAGAATCACAAATAAAACCCTTTAGAGAGGAGAAGAGATCCCAGAAACGTCCAGAAACTAAACTTTGGATCAACTGGCAGTTAAATAACTTTGAAATGCAGCGCTGGAGGTTACAACAGAGCTGCTCTGTGTGCGAGTACCACCCAGTTTAGCTCAGCACAGCCTCGAGTGGATCAAACGCGGGATGGGAGACGTTGGCTGATCCGGCTGAAATATGGATGAGCTTCTAACAGCCTGGTGATGTAGACGTTCATCGTCTAAGTGGAGGAAATAAAACTTTTCTGAAGTGACGCAGCCAGAGGTCATCAACGTTTCTCCTGAATTTCAGGAGGCACTTTTCACCCACAGCAGTTTTGTGAATGGAAACACGACCGTGGCCTCTGCGCTGCTACAGAAATGACAGCAAAGCGCGGACGATAAATCAGCAGATGCATGACTCAGGAAGACGCAGGTTACATTTTAGTTTAGTGCCACGACAGGAACCCCCCCGCCTCCCCACATTTCTTAAAATGATGCAGCATGCAGCCTGTTTCGCACTCGACATGAGCGTTCTGCCACATTTCATCTGCCTCCTTCCTAAAACATCCGTGTGAAAGAACAGAAATATGTTGTGGGGGTGAGGGGCTGAATCGCTGTGTCATACTTTCATTCTTTACAACATTGTCTTCTTAAAGATGCTATGCAGTGGTTATTTTAGTTTTTTTTTTTCAAAATCACACAAAACAATACACCAAACATTCACCGGGTCAAGACAAACACAGCTGAGCAATCGCGGAAAGATTTCAACTGGAGGATTTCGCAAAGTAAAACGAGCAAATTCCGATTTGTGCGGATCTGGGGTCGATGACATCACGAGAGGCACAAGAGCCGAGCTGATCAGATGGTTTCAGTGAAAAAAGACGCCAAACAAAACATCTGATTTGGCCAAATTTGAACTAAAATGGCTCCGATTGTTGATCAGTGACTCAAACACTCCCAAAACATATTCATTTTTTCCTGTTTTTAAGTAAATAGGCAGCAAATAATAATAAAAAAAAACATCATGCACTTTTATTAGTTTAATAAAAATTAAAAATAAATCAGGGTTAAGGAGAAATGTAGCGATCCACCAATGAAACATTTCTTGGCTGATACATTTAATTTATTCTACTGTTTTGACCTGCTGATTATGATAGGTTTACAATACATAGAGAATTAAAATATAAAGACATTAATATGCGTTGGGGGTCCATTGAGGTAGGGAGCACATACTTTTTGCTGATGTGCTTATAGACAGAAAATGGTGGGACTTATTAGTTATTATGCATTTAAATAAAGAAAAAAAATTAAATCAAACTGCAGATCTAGTGAAGATAACCCAGATATTGTTTCATGTCCTGTTACATTCAAAAGTATTTATATTTTCTCTTCTGTTATAGTAGTTTGTTAGGAATGAATATGAATTAAGTAATTTCCAGGGCAGATCTACAAGGTTTTTTTTGCTGTTTTTTTTTTTTTTTTTTTTAATAAAATTCCAAAAACTGTTAATCGATTTTGGCTTGATCTCTTCTTCTGAAAAAGGAGCAAATTGAATTAAATTAATTGTGATCAGCTGCTTTATGTGACGTCACCAGAGATGTGGGCGCTTTGAAGTTTGACTTTTGAATGGTAGCTTTAAAATGTTTGGGGGGGGAAAACTGACCCCTTACATGTAGTTCTTATGATTTTATGAGTGACAGACTGCATCTAAAAGGAGGTTGGATGATTTTACAAAAAGTCTGAGTCGTAACTTAAAAATTTAATATGTTATTCCTTTTTATTTTCTTTTTTAATTAGTGCACTTTTTTTCTTTTTTTAAAATTTTCTTATGCGAAGCATTCGCTGCATGAACGCAACAGATCAAACCTGTGTTGCAGAAATCCGCTGCCATGCTGTCCGGATTCCCCGGAAGAGCCCCAGGAATGTATATTTAAATAGAGATTAATACAATCTGCTCTAGTCCATAAATAAAAGCAGATTTTTATTTTTAATGAAACAAAACAGCACTGTGCTGCGACGCCTTGATTGAGAGCCATTACAGCCATGATAGCAGGGCCAGGCTTTCACTGCGGCGGCAACAGCAGCAGCGGCGAAAACACGAACAGCCCCGGGTAAACAACAAACAATCATCTTTATTTCAGCCTCTGCTCGCTAAAACGTTCCCATGCAACGGTCTCGAAACCAACCGGGGTGTCGTTGAGTGATCGTAGAGGGGAGGAAACAAGGAAAATTAGAAGTGTTCTGAATTTCTCCTCCAAAGTTTTGAATTAAAGGGGGCGTGTAACTCTTTTCTCCAACAAACTACAGCCTTAACTGAAAACTATTTTCAATGTGAACATTTCCAGCGCCCCCGAAATGTTCTCCCAAGGCCTGTGTATGATGCGGGAAAATAAAGGTCGGTGGGAGGAAAGTGTGTATGTTCGACATTAGTTTTTTCCCTCTGGAAGTCCCTCCGAAGAAACTGCGTTTATTTCCCTTTAAATGTGGGAAATTATCATGACAGGCGCGGGTCTTTACGAGTCGTTTCGAAGGCAAAGAGCGCCATACGTGTGGAGTCCGTGTTCAAAGCGAGCAGCTCGGTGTTGTAGCGCCAGCGGCACGGCCTGAACCGACACCAGGCCACGGAGCGCAGAAGATAACGTCCAGCCGCGAAGACGCAGCTCGCTTCTTACCTGCTGGTTTTTATCTTATGGCGCCGAGCAGGTACAAAACGTGGGGAAATGTTCCGGACAACGGCGGCGTTTCTTTCCGTCCTTCAGAAGTGATTGTGTGCTTTTTCCCCACTAGCATGAAGCTAGCCGCGGCGCAGCATAGCACCACTTCCGGCTCTGCCTTTCAGAATAAAAGTCGAGTATTTTGCAACGCTTTCAAAAAAAAAAAAGAAAAAAGGTGGAGCTGTGTTAATGGTGGTAAACAATTACTATTCGTTCTGCTTTTTAAGTCAGAAAAGGAAAACAGCAAAAACGACACAGCACAAGCAGACCAACCAACTGGCTCTGGCTCTGGTTTTCTGTACTTTTCAGGTCTGGACAAGTATGGAAAAATGTTTTGATTTATCAAACTATTTTCTCATCTTTAATTTTCTAAAGGTCAAAAATCTGTATTTTTATATTAATGTTCTGTTTATGTTAAATAACACACTTTATCTTTGATTTGTCTCATCACACCTTATGTTTTACACATCAGCATTCTGTTTTTCGATTACTGACTGATTGCACACAAGTCCCAAAAGTGAATCGGTTTGTTTCACAACTTTGTGGGCTCTAGATATCTTTACATTCAGCTTGACCTGGAGCGTGGTCCTTAAACGGTTCCTGTGAGTGATATGTTAAGTACTTTGGTATACTGTTGTTTTTCAAACTTCTAGATGGTCTAAATAAATTGAGATTCAAATTAAGCAGAGAAGTGGTGACATACTTTTGTGACATGGTGAACCTAGAGATAAAACTATTATTCAAGCAGTTCGCAGAATATTTCTCACACAAAAGGTCAAAATGCTGCAACATGGCAACAAAGATCTAGAAAGTTGGCTTCGGAAAAGTAACATTTCAAAATGAAAATGTGTTGAAACCCAGATTTTATCCACCAGCTGGACCCAACTGCAATGCTAGCAACACGCTACGCCTGATCTTGAGCTTCAGTAAATTCTTTAAATCATGGACTTTACTATCTCAAAACAATTATCCTTGCGCAGGTTTAGATTTTTTCCTTGTTTAGCAGTTGACATATGAACCTCGCAGGACAGCAACGTCATTTCTCTCTGCGTCATCGTTCAATTAAAATCACACCTATCTTTAATTTCTGGGCCATGTCATCAGACCGTGTCCAGGAGGAATAGTTTAAATGCTCTGACCACATTGGCTATCATCCACAGAAATGTCTATCCTAAACATTCTTCAGACTTGATGAGCAAAGTCTTTGAGACTTTGAGGTTTTAATTTGGCATGAAAAACCATATATCGTGGTTCTTTGCTTCATCTGCATGTTGTCAGTAACTGGGCAAATCAGCTTGTTTTCTTCATACTTTACGTTTTTTAGTCAATTCGGCCTCTGAAGGTAGAAATGTAGGCTGATCTTTCAGTTATCAGGCTGCTCTTGTACCAAGATATGTTTTTGTCCTAGATGCAGTTTACTTTTAGCACCTTTCCTTTCTTCTGAAGCTTACAGTTAGGGTGTTTGTTATGAAATACATAAATAAATTATAATGAATGTAAATTCATTTAATTTTAAGACCCAAACTAGCTTCTTGCATTTTCTAACGTTGACTCGTCTTTAAGCATTACTTCAGTCACTGAAACCTTTATTTTCTTCTCCTTATGCTTAGAGTTGGCTGGAAAGAAATTGAAGAAATCCATTTTTTTTTCTCCAAGAGATCCTTTTAAAGATCCGTTTGCTGTGTCTCTCACTCGTCTTTCTCACTCTGTGAGTAAATGTCCCTGGTCTAACTTCCCCGGCATGTTTGGTTGTTGAACTCCAGAAGCATTGCGGCAGCCAACATGTCGTGGCTCCTTCTCCGAGGAATTTTCAAATCCTTCCCATTGTTTAAGCTGACAGGACAGCTGCTCAGGCCTCGTTTCCTGTCAGTCAAGCAGTCGCAGCAGCTTGTTAGTCGACAAGCACTCTCTTTCTGCTGCATATGCAGTTTTTTTTTGTTTTCCTGAGAAGTAAAGGATTTCTAGGTTTAGGTTTATTTATTTTTCACAATGCTTCATTATTTATACGTTTATTGTTTTTTGGTTAAAAATAATGACAATCTGTTCATGCATGCCTAACTAAGTCTGGGTATATGTAGCTATCTTGACATAGCTGGATGATTCTCAAATGATTCTTGTGTTCATTCCTTCCAAGTCATCTAAGAAAATGCAGATCGCGTCTATATGTTAGCACATTCCAATATACGGTCAAACATAATATCAGATTATATATGTGATTGACTCTGCCAGTGAAATCGTCAACATTAAAATGAGTTATTAATAAGTATTTTATGTAAGCTGTATGTATACTAGAGGTTGTGAGAATCCTTGTGTAACACATTTGCTTTGAATTACTGGAATTGTTTGGTTCAGTCTAGTTTTAAGAGAATTTAGCTGAATTTAATTTTGCCTATTTGCAATCACGTGCAGATTAAAGTGTATACATTTTTTGCAATTCATGGTTGGATTAGGACGCAGGAGCTTTATTTAGTCAGTCAAGCTCTCTGCTAAATAATAAATTGTAGCAATAATTCATGCAGCTACAAGACTGTTTGCAAAATTGCACAGCATGTGAGATATTGATGTGATGAGATGTCGCCAAAGAGCCCAAGAATAAGAACCAATATTTTCAGGTACAGTATTAAAAAGATAACCTCTGATGGTTTTTTATTATTATTATTATTTTTGTGTGTGTAAAAAGCTTTGAGTCAGGTTAAGTTAAATATTTTTCTGTTTGTTTTTTAAAAAATAATAATTATCAGGGAGTTTCTTGTACAGTCTATAAATGAAGGTATCATGCAACAACATGCAGCAAATAAATAAATACTTTAAATTGTTTGTTTGTCTGCCATGTGTCATAAATCAGTAAATAGTTGTAATTAATCGGTTAGTTTCAATTAATTAAAATTATTTATGTTTTGACTTGTTACTTGACTCATTTTCATTTTTAGATTTTATTTTTCAAGTTTATCTACTGACTTGCCTAATGTTTAAGAAATAGATTATTTTAATTGTATGTATTTTTGCTTGCTTGATTTTTAATAATTATCTTTGCTAAGTACCTTAAACAAATTAATATGTTTACTTTTGGACTCCAACATTTTCTAGTTTTTTTTAATAGTTTCTTTATCTTTATTTTAAACCTTTATTTTAACGGTATGAAATAACCCCAGGTCTTGTCGGGTTTTTTTATTTTTATTTTTTAACACAAATCAGGTGCGCTTAATTTTCTTCGCAGGGCAGCCCGTCAGAAGGGCTTCCATTGATGACTTTGCGCTTCCCTCCTCCACGAAAAAAAAGCGTGAGCCATAAAACAGGCGCACCCCGCAGTAAAGAGGGCGTCTCATTGAGTTGTGCCGCGGACACGCTGATTGGCTGACGCTGGTGATCGTCACTTTCTACAGAACAAGCAGAGCGCAACACACCCGCCCAGTGTCCCCGGGATGAGAGAGGACGGCTGTTTCGCTAGAAAAAGAACAGGGAAATGAAGTTGTCAGACAGGCTAGCCCAGCAGCTCTCCCCGTTCAACTCGGCCCCTTTCAAGTTCAGAAGGCAGCTTTAGATGACAAAATCAGCGCTATGACCGTCAGTTAGCGAATGTCACTCAGCTACGGGACTATCAGATAACGTTCCCTACAGTTTAGAGTAGCGATACACAGTAAAGAAAGTGGAGGCAACTTGCTATCTCGCTAACTCACCTCTAGCAGTCGAGTGTCTTTCGGTTTCAGGTCGACACCGCGTTTGGTGAGTTTTGATAACTTGAAATTTATATGTACTGTTTTCCTGTGAGGTTTCTTTATAACTTTTAAACGTGTTTTTGTCGTTAGTTCGGCCGGTCTTCGGTGCTGCTAACTAGGTCAGAAGCTAGCTGTACTTTCCTGACGGACCGAATGTAACGTTGACATTTTAACGTCATACTAGCCGTAACATCCTCCTTGACGTTGCTATTGAAAGTTAGCATTTTCCACTCGCCTGGCATATATTGTCATGGTACGCAAAACATTAATGTATGTAATATTTGGGACAACTATCTTGGTAAACTAGTAAACTATCTTTAAAAATGTGAAAGTTATACAAGTTTACCTGTGTTGTGATATTTTTCAGAGCTAACTTTAGCCACGGACGGATTATGAAACAACTGGCTCCAGGGGCAACAAAGTGCCCACAAGCCCCCCTTCTCTCTCTCTCTCACTCACACTCTTTATTCAATTGCATTTTAGCGCCATGTTACTTTTTTTTATTTCTTATTTTTTGCACCTCTTTGTTATTTAGGATTTCCTGTTTGACCATGTGACCTGTTGTAGTTGTTTGATGTGGGTAATTTTACTGCTTTGCTATTTTAAGTGGTTGCAATTTTGGCCATATCTAGCAATGACCAAAGGACTTTTTGAAAGTTTTTAAAAGGGCAGCAATTAATAACATTAGGGTGGCTCAATAAACCCAAAAGACATAGCAGAATTAAAATATTACCATGTTGTTGTAGCAAATAGAGGTCAATATTATTTAGTTCATAGAAACAAAAATGTACTCAAGTATAAATAAATAGAAATGCACAAATATGTTGACATTTTCCACTAGTTTAAGCTCATTCTCTCCTGTCTTGAATTAATCATTTTGATAAGTATTAAATATGTTTATGCAGAAAGGGCTTGCCAGCAAATTTGTAGGGGTGGCCACTGTTTCCCTTTGTTGCCACTGGCTTTGAAGTTGATCTTTCTTCCAAGGGACAGTGTGTTCTAACAATTTTTAAGCTCCTTCCAGCCCGGGAATCCTTTTGTTTCTGCTCTGAGAACGTAAAAAAAAAAAAAAATCTTGTCATCTTTTGTAGTCTACTGTAACTGCATTAAATTTCTACTAGTAGAGTTACTTTAGTTAAAAAACAGAAGCTATAATCTGTCATATTTCATAAGTTTAAACAGGCTGAAACAGGTCATCACAACAAATGGAAATATCCAACACAAAGTCTTCAAAATGTAGCATGCATTCAAATACAATTACGTGTTAGATTGTGGCATTTTCCTTCTTATCTTCATGATTTACAGCAATAATTGGCTTACTCTTGATTACCTACCTGGGGTACCAACTAGTGTATTTTTAGTTGTTTTGTACCTCAGTTTTTATGTTTGTACTGTCTCATTATGGCAGTTCTAAAAATTGATATGCTTCTCTTTAAACCATTCCAGGTACCGACTAATCTGTCAAACTGTCTTTTGTTTTTGCTTTTTTGAATTGATTTGATCACGTAGGAAATTTGTGTCTTCCTATTTTACATTGTAGCTTGATTATTTCAGGTTTGCATGTAACTAAAGTATGAGTGCCTCCAGAGGTCATGAGGTATTTGCTTGTAGCTTTAGTTGTGCTAGAGACTTCAGTCATATTCTGCAAGAACAAAGATGAAGAAACATGTGCACACATTTTTACAAGTGTGGTGTATGTCACCCGATGTTTGCGAACCCTTGAGTCTTAAATTCATGTATCTGACAACAGTTAAGGCCTTACATTGTCGTAAATTCATTAAAAAAATTTGTTGATCTTAAATACATTAATAACAGGTCTCAAATGTTCTCTTGACAGGGCTATTTAATTAAAAAAAAAATTTCTTGCTGGACTTTTCTGTCAGGTAAAAGTGAGTCAGTGTGTCCTGTGACTCACTTTTAACATCCCCTTGCTACCTAACTAGCTTTTTTGTATCTATCATGGGTAAGCTATACCTCCATTTCCTTGGAGGTATAGCTCTTTAATCCCATTCATAATGGTCTTAAAAAGGCCTTAAATTTGTGTTGGAGAAACCTGCAGAAATCGTGTATCATATTTAAAAGATGTGAACCTTTGTAGTTATCAGTATTCCATGTGCACTTCTCTACTGTTTCAACTTTGGAAAAAAAAAAAAAAAGTGTTGCGTTTGCTTCAGTCAAACACAACACAGTCCTGCGCTGCATCAGTGTCACATGACCAAACAAATATGGCCAACCTCATCCACCTCCCGAAACGGATACAAAAACGACAACAGGATGAACATCGGTTATTAATATTACCCTGGTTTTACTCATGTCATTGCCGTTATATTGTTCATCCCTAATTAAAACATTTTATTTCTGCAGTGATTTTTCATTTTTCTTTTTTTCTTTTTTTTTTAGGATTGGATTACCTGTCTTCAGTCATGCCTTTTCCTTTCGGGAAGTCCCAGAAGAATCCAGCTGAAATAGTCAGGAGTTTGAAGGAGAATGTTGCACACATGGAGAAGTTGGATGCTGCAGACAGCAAAAAGTGTGAAAAGGTTTGAGACGTTGCTGTTGTTTTGATCGAGCTTGTTTAAACAGATTTTTTTTTTTTTTTTACATTGCTAATTTGCATTACATGACCCAATTATCCTTCTTGTTTCAAGGTTGCGGAAGAAGTGTCCAAAAACCTTGCTTCCCTGAAGGAGGTGCTGAGTGGGACAGGGGATAAGGAGCCTCAAACTGAAGCTGTGGCCCAGCTGGCGCAAGAATTATACAACACCAACCTTCTCATCGCACTCATTGCAAACCTGCAGAAGATTGATTTCGAGGTAGGGGAGCATGGGGGGGAACCGACTTATTTCCTCTTTAAAGTTAGCTTTGCAGAGACCTGAAACGATCAGAGTCTACGCTCCTGTTCGTATCCCAACGCCGCATGTTGAGCTGAGTCATTTTATTGCAGGGCAAGAAGGATGTGGTCCATTTGTTCAGCAATATTGTGAGACGTCAGATTGGCAGCCGCACACCCACTGTCGAATACATCTCCACACACCCAGAAATCCTCTTCATGCTTCTGAAAGGGTGAGTCCTTATGTGATGGTTTGTGTTTAAACATCCATGCATCAAGGTTTAAAAAATAAAATAATCAAATGAGAAACAAAACTGTTTTCTTTCATGTGGTTGGATTTTTTTATTTTTTCTGATCTCCTTATACATGGCGGTAGGTTGCACTTCCGCGCACCGTATGCGTTTCGACAGCTCCCAGATGAACAAGCAGGAACTCGCTGCGCTCACCTATGTGGTTTCATGTGCTGATGGAGAGATAGAAGAGCGCTGGTTTTACAGCTCTTGAAAAAAAAAAAATAGCCCCTACCATGCTGCCTGTTGTAGAGAACCAAATTCAGTTTTAGCTGCTCTGAACTGGGGCCGTCTCAGGCAACTTTCAGCAGATCAAATACCATCCCAGGCAGTTGTGTGAAGGATTATCATTATTTTTTTTCACATTTTTGATTGAACCTGAACTCTTAAAATGTCATGTTGACAAAGAAGACCTTTTAGCGTAATTGTTGGGAAGGCAGACTTGAAACGTTGACATTTAATGCCGATGCGGTAAATTATTTTGCCACTCATGTACTCTCCTCTCTGCGCGGTTGTCTGTGTTTTTTGGCCAGCTACCTGGTAGGCTCCAAATGAGCAACCTCGCTGTGAAAGAAGAGCCGCAGATGTAATTTTGTTGTCGGATCAAAAGCGTTTCAAGGGCTTGACCGCTTGTCGTTTGTTTCATCTGCTGCGCGGTCTCGTCTAATTGCTCGGGCTTTGAGTTTTGTGTGTGACTGCGGTCGCAGCTACGCTGACATGTGTTAACCTGTGCAGATACGAGAGCCCAGAAGTGGCTCTGAACTGCGGCATGATGTTGAGGGAGTGTCTGCGTCACGAGCCGCTGGCCAGGTCGGTGCTCTTCTCCGAGGATTTCTACTGCTTCTTCCATTACGTGGAGCTCTCCACCTTCGACATCGCCTCGGACGCTTTCGCCTCTTTCAAGGTACGCCGTTTCTATTTTTACCTGCCGAACTACGCCCGATCATTTCTGGCTAATTGGTCTTCCTTTATTCTTTATTTTTTGTCCTTTTTAGGATCTTCTCACAAGGCACAAGATGATGTGTGCGGATTTTCTGGAGAACAACTATGACAGGGTGAGTATTTTTTTTTTTTTCTAGTCTGAACTTTTCCGTTATTCAAACGTTGCCTATTTTGTGCTCAACCAGCTTTTAAAATCTCCTCCAGGTGTTCACAGAGTACGAGAAACTGCTGCATTCTGATAACTACGTCACCAAGCGGCAGTCTTTAAAGGTTCACATACATATTCTGTTTGAATTGCACTTTGATTTGAGTGTACATTTTTGCTTGACTGGATTTATTTACTGCTTGTCCAGCTCCTCGGGGAACTCCTGCTGGATAGACACAACTTCACTGTCATGACAAATTACATCAGTCGAGCAGAGAACTTGAAGCTGATGATGAACCTCCTGCGAGACAACAGCCGCAACATCCAGTTTGAAGCATTCCACGTCTTTAAGGTGTGCATGTCAAATTCGTCCCAAGATTCTCACGGTATGATGAGGTTGAAAACACCACAGTTTCACTGTATTGACACAAACAAGATCTAAAAGCACGATCTAAATGTTTAGATTTTAAAGTAAAATAGCAAGAATGAATCTATGCTTCATACAGCAAGAAAAAAACTCAGGTGATTTCTCTGGCATCTGAACCAGGGTGTCCGGCTCTTTAAAAAGTCTTAAATTCATGTAGATGGAATTAAGACCTTGAAATGTCTTAAGTTCTTTAAAAAAACAAAAAAACAATGTAAGTTGGTCTTAAATACATTAATTCTAGGTCTTAAATTTTGTTGTGACAGGACTATTTAATCTTATACGTGTGGTATATATATATTTTTTCTCATGGGAGTTTTCTATCAGGCAAAAGTCTTGCCTGATAGAAAACTTTTTAGTCTTCTATCAGGCAAGAATCTTCATTGCGTTCAGGGACTCAGGCGGTTGAGAGAAGAATGACATTGCATTTTTGGCTGAAATTACTAAATTATTACCATAGAAACGGCCTGAAAACTTTTAACATTCTCTCTTTTTTCCTCGTAGAATTTATGTATGTGCTCATTCGACGAATCGTTTCAGCCCTAATTGCGATTAACCAGCGTTTTCCTGACAAGTCTACAGTTTTACCATCATGCAATGCGCAGAACACCATCTTTGCGATTGCAATATTACAAACTTTGAAAGAGCAATTCAATATGTTGTGCTATCTTATTTTCAAATTATTGTGTAGAAATGCTGTATTCTACTTGATAATTAACAATGTTGTCAGATGAAGATTCTCATACCACCCTATTGTCTGGTTGGGATAAAATCATTCCCCTTTCTTTATGCCAATAAATATTACCCCTTTGGTTCACATAGAAGCTGTGTGTATTTATATGGAAAATGGTTTGTTTTTTTTGTTTTTTTTACATTTCTTTAGGTTTTTGTTGCAAACCCAAACAAGACGCAGCCAGTACTCGACATCCTGCTGAAGAACCAGGCCAAGCTGGTGGACTTCCTGAGCCACTTCCAGACGGACCGGTCCGAAGACGAGCAGTTCTGCGACGAGAAGAACTACCTGATCAAGCAGATCCGAGACCTGAAGAGACCGACCGCATCCGAGGAGTCTTAGAGCCCGAGAGGAACGACGCGTTCCTCTCAGGCAGTAGTGTTGTAGCGGTGGTGTCTGGAGCCGCTGGAGGGCTGAGTGAGTCGAAAGTGAAAGAACACAAACCTTTTAAGAATATAATTTCAAATAGAAAAGCATAGGAAAAGATGATTCGATTTCTCTTTTTTTCTGGTTTAGCGTGAATACGGAGGTGATTCCATACGTCACCCGAGTGGGCTGAGAACTGTTGACTATAGTGACAGTGGAATGCCTTTACTCTGCTTGTGCAATGTTGGATCTCAAACTGTTACTCCTTCACATAGATTGTTGCTAAAAACTTCCCAACATTTCCACGGGCTCTAGAGATGTTCTCATAAAGTGAATTTCCTTAACTATTATATATAAAGATTATAAAGATTGAAATGCTGAGAGTTAAAATATATTATTTTTCTAATGTAATTGCTTCCTCTAAGTGATCCAGTTTGCTTTATTATTTGCATTATTGTACATTTTCTCTGTCTGTGTGGGAGTTAAATGATCTTTCTGAAATGCGGCCGTGGCAGAGTGGCATGCGTCTCTCTTTGTTGGCAGGGTCGGCAGCCAGGGTCTTTGGTTGCTTTTGTGCGTCTGGCAGCAGTCGGACGTGAATCCAGCAGTGCTGTATTTGTCTATGCAGGGAGCACAGGTCAAAAGCGACGAGGAATCGATCAAAGCTGTTGCGGATTTTTATTTTATTATTATTATTATTATTATTATTCTGAGGTTACGTCTGGCAACGCTTACATGACTGAAATAGAAGCAAAGAATCAAATAACGCTGCAGGGTTCTCAGCCAGACAATTGATTTTTCAGAAAGCGCTCCATGTTATTTCCACATGCAGAATACTCATAGTACTAAATTAATAAAGCTTAATAACTAATAACAGTTGTTTGCATGGTAATGGGTGCACTTATGGATGCAGCCCCAACTGGACAAACTGTTTGGTTTTTAGTTTTTGTTGATCTAAATATGTTTAGAGATGCATCGATTAGAGTCTGGTGGTCAGTTTCCAATCACCTATTTCATGACGCCATTTCTTTTCTGCAATATTATTTCAAAATGAATAACATCCGTGTCCAACTTAATACTTCAGAAAAAAATGCATATTTGCTGTTATCTGGTGTATAGTTAAGCCATTGATTTATTTATTGCCTTAAGCAGCCTTTCTGTGATCACTCATTAACTATTTATTTTAGAACCAGTGGTGACGTCACACTGTGTGAGGGAGTGAGATGTTGGTGTTGCACAGCTCTGCAGTTGAGCAGGATTTTAATGTCATTTCAAACCAAAGACAAAATGATTACAGGTAACGTTTGAAACTCTTTGGATTACCACAGTTAGCATTGTGTGTTCCTATGGTCAGTAAAACTTTACCTTAACTCTAATATTTCCAAAGACTTGCATTTCAGTTTCAGAATGTTCCATGACTAACAGAGTTAGATTAAACAGAGCCTTCCTGTTATTCCCTCGTTTAAACAACTCCCTGCCGTCACAGCTGACATGCATCTCTAAAAAATACCTTTCTTTCTGGAACCGCCTTAAAGCTTTTCTTCCTTCTACTGATGGCGTGTTTAAATCCTTTTGATTCAGTAACAATATCCAGCAAACTCACATGTGATGTGTTCACTGATCACAAACTTTAAAAACTGGTGCAGCGTAAAACTGTCCTATTCGGGCCACCAATTACTGTCTCACTGTAGCTCTGCTTATGGTGAATAATTTAAATAGACTTTTAATATGTTTGATGTTATAATAATACTGGTGTAGGTCAGATGTCACGACATAGTAAAATTAGAAGGACAGTTTGCTGAAGGACAGTTTGAAGAACGTAGCTTGCCTGAGCCTTTGGGCGGCGTTTGGGGACCAGTGCTGGTTTTACCGCTAATCTGCATTAAATATTCTGCTAGAGCGATTCATCTTAAAGCTTTTCTCCTTGCCTTTGCCATTAAAAATCTGAAAGTCAAGAAATCATCATTTGAAAATGGTCATCTGCCACCTTACTAGAACATTTTAAAAAGACAGTACATATACGTAAGCACTTTTGTGCCGCTTTAATTTCTCAGTGGAAAAGAAAGTTTTTGATATTTCTCTGGTTGGTGTAGCTCATGTTAATTCATACTGAATTGCATTGTGCCACCGTGTGATGGATGGTGCCTTATTTAAAGACATGTAACTGATAGTAAAGGTTGTGTAAGACTCTAGACCTCTGATCATGCTTATAAGCCAAAGTCACAATGACGGGAGATGTCGTGTTGTAATTTTCTGAAAGTAATGCAGAAATCTCTTTAAAGAATAATTTATAACTCCCCAACGTGAAGCACAATTCTGTTAACATGCATAGGGGGGAAAAAAAAGCCAAAATGTGTAGTGAGGTTAAATTTACATCCTCAGGAGTTTAAACCTCTTGCTGTGTTTAAGAGTACTAAAACTGGCTTCTAACAAAAGTAAATCAGACTTTGATTTAACTTATATTTTAAACACATTTTTGTTTTATTTGCCGATTATGTAAATATAAAATCCTTAAGTTTTTTTTTTGTTGTTTGTTTTTGTTTTTTTGAGATTTAAGTCCAGGCATGACATGCACTTTGAAGAAGTAAAAAAGGGTGTGTTGTTCACAGCTATTCCCACCAGGGGGAGCTGTAGGCAACAGCTGGGCCCCTTGCTTAAAGTTGTACAAGGCAGCATTTCAAGTTTCTGGAACCCTACCTCTTATAGGGAGATAACACAGGACTGTGTAAGAGTCTCTCTTCTCTTTATATTTTGCTGATGAACTGAAGCATGCAAAAACAGGAATGGAACTGCAACAGATGAGGCAAAATCAGAGTTTGTGTTATTCTAGTGTGGTTAAAGGTAGTCTATGCCATGACTAACTAAGCTTCTACTGGTAAGCCCCCTTGTTATTTCTTCAGGAATACACCTGTAAGTGTTGAGTTCCTGGTATGTGTCAAAACTGTCCCACTTTGATTGATATTGAAAAATAAGTACCTGAAAATCGAATAAATTATCTGGCCTGAACTTAATGCTGAAAAATGACTGAGAAGTTGTAAGAACCTTCGAAAGCCTGGAGAGCCAATCCTTGGACCCACTTTAAACTTACAGTCTGTGAGTCTTTGAAAGCAAATTTCAACACATGGCTCAAGACTTTTGCACAGTCCTGTACATCTCTGGCAATACCATGTATACTTCAATTTTAATTAAAGATCAATGGTATATATTTCTTGATTTTCTTTTTATTTTATTTTTTAGTTTCCTTTTTCTCATGCTTATTAGTTTTTCATTATTTTGCTACCTTCTCTTTTTCATCCCTTACTTTTTCCACACTGGATATTTTATTTACCGTGATAGCAAATTAAGTGTACATAACATTACAAAGGATAATTGAAGTGTGAACGCATTTATGAAAATAAAGTGTTTTGGCGACTTGTATTGTGTTGTGTGGATTTTTCTATGCTTATGTTCACAACCGCCAGGACAAAAACCTAGAATCAGTACTTGAGAAGGATGTTCAGTCATTTCTTTGACCATGTGCCAAAAAGAAACCACAAATATAATTAGAAAGGTATAGCTGCTGAAGAGACTAGCTTTGTACCTCAAAAGCCATAATTAAGGTTTTGATTAATACTGCATCTCTTTTTCAGATTAAGTAAAATACTGGCATCATAACCCAATAAACTTCACAATGATTTCTTTGCTGCCCTTCGTCTGGGTTTTCTTACAGTTTAACATCTTTACATTGGGCTTCACTACTGAAAAAGGGATTTTTAGAAAATCTATCTGCTTAAATTTGGGGTTCAAAGTGTCGCAGCCAGGCTTGTTTGGAAACTGGCGATTCTAGAAATTATTCTTTCTGTCCAGAGAGCATCACAAAGCTTCGGGACTCCAGGGAACTAAAGCCGTTATCCACAAACAGAGAAAACATGGAACAGTGACGGACCTTTTCATCAAAATCACTCCAAGAGGGCATCAAGGACACAACATATCCAAGTTTAACAAACCCTGAACATGTCCTTAATTTTCTGTACATTTATTCATAGCTAAAAGCTCCAGTTTTAAATATTAAAGTCCTTTTTAACAACCCATCTTCCTATATTTGGAAGAAACAGATTTTCTTAATGAATCAAAATGTTTTAGAACCAATTGAACTCGAAATGTTCCCATTATTATTTTTTTTCAAGCTTCCACATGTCTGGGCTGGCTAGGACAGCTCCAAAGAACTGTGCTCCCACCGTGTTTAACATTAGAACCAGCGTCCGCAACTTTTTCCTTCTCGGCTTATCACCAGAACTCATGCACATGCTTCAAAGAGTGTCAGGTTTTTCCTGCAGAATATGACTTCAAAGGCGTCATGGAAGGAAGCTTAACTACAATCATCTGTGCAGAGATCCAGAGGGAGTCGTCTGGGCGTTTCTGATGATCATCCTCTCTCTCGCTACAGTCCCCATTGTCTTTAGGTTAAGCCCACAACGTAACCCAACGTTTGAGGATTCCTACACATTCTGGAAAAAACTCTAAAGTGTTTTCCAGAAACTTTTTTTCCCCCAAAATGTTATTGCGGCTCTAAAAGTTGTCTTCCATCCATCTAGACTGGCTACTGCAAGTTGCATATTTAGGGCAGAGATCTTTTATATTTACTTTTGAAAAATGGGCTACAATTGGAATGATTAATCTGGACATTTGAATCTGGTAAAGTACTCAATTTTGGACATGAGATACCTATATAGACCCTGGACTTTAACCTATGCTTGATGTGCATCAAGTTTCTTTCCTCAGAGAGGCTTCAATTTGAAAGAGACTGCTTTGAACTATTTTTGCAAAACTGCTTCCCGATTTGTTTTTTCTTCTCCACCAGGATGAAACCATAAGAAATCTTTCTGCCTTCAGGCTCCATCAAATAAGGGCAGAGTGAGACAAAAGGCATCCACAACCCTTAAAGTTCACCAAATCACAGTCTAATCAGGAAAATAGCTGCAGCATGGGAAAGTAGGTTAAAGTTGAATAGGAGAAGGCGGCCTGCAAAGCTGCAGCTTTCCCATAGAGAAGGGGGGTGTCACCACGCTTTGCCAAGAGGATCTACATCTATCAGCTCTCCTGGCTCTGCTCTGTGACACCACTGAGCTCTTGAGTGGGCCCTGGTGGGTGTGGGACGTGGGGGCAGGGTTTCAACAGGGGTTACAGGTCACAAGCCTCATGGGCTTCCTTGACCAGCTCGGCGTTAGACGGCGGAGGAAATTGGATGAAAGAAATCCTGCTGTCGCATCTCCGGGGTAAAACTGGATTTCACAGAGGACCTCGTCTTGCGTCTGAAGCCACGTTTAGACAGACTACCTTGGCGTGGGAAGGATTTATGGGGGACACCCCGACAGAGCACTCCTGTCCCCACTCCCCCACAAAGAGAGGAGCAGTTAAAGAAAGATGCTCTCGCAGTTTTATGCATGGCAAAACTTTTTGTTTCTGGCAAAGGGAGAGGGGCTGCAAGGTACGGATGACGACTGGTGGTTAACAACATGGCTCCATTCAGGACCAAGGTAGGCTGTCTCCCAATCAGTCTGGTTGCTTTAATGCGCTTACGACCCACTTTGTCGTGTTTTAAGACTAAAAAAAATGTAGCTAAACGCTTTCGTGCTGCGTTTGACTGATTAGTTAAACGCATTTCGCTCTTTTATTTGTGTAATATTGTCTGAGTTTTGAAGTTTCGCAACCGGAACTCCGAGAAAACTGTTTAATATTAACGTTCACGCGGTTGGAGGTTGTATAAATTAGCCTCCATTTTATTTATTTATTTAATTATTTTTTAATTGAGGCTGGCGATGCGCATGCTCATTGTAGCTTCACAGAGGCCTCGTGCGGGCGCCACTTTTAAAACTGAGCTAAAAAACCCCTCAAACGACGCCAAGTGTCGAAAAGCGAATCTCAGCCGAGACGATAAAAACACAGGAGTTAAATAAAAGTATTTTGAGTTGATATCGCTTGAAGCCCATTGACTTTAAACTCCGCCCTGGTTCGTGGCCTTCGTCTAACAGACAGAACAACCTGGGGCGAAAAGCGACAATGAACCTACTGCTGACTTTACTGTCACAAAGCTGAAGCATTTTCTCCACTTTTCCCAAGTTATTAGTCATCTCCCCACCTTGTGAAAAACGGCTGGAGTGAGTGCAGCTTGAGAAAGTGTGTCAGACCATTTCTTATGTTACAACAGCAAACCTCAAATTGCTTTTATGAGCTCACGTTAATATAATTGTGGAGAGGAGCAGGTGAAGATGATTGTTCTGCATGTATCCAAGCCTCCTTCTCTCTGACTATCCAGCTCTACTAATCACTTTCAGTGTCATCATTACTGAAGAGAGTAGACTTGTGTGTAATATGGTGTTTGTATTAATCAGGAGTCTCCAACCTGTGGAGCCATTGGGTCTTTGGTTCCATCACAATGGCTCTTAATCGCTTTGAAAACATGATAAAGAACCAACTAATGTCATTACATATAGATGTAATAACAATTGCACATTGTAGCAGTTCAGTTTATTTTTGCATGCAATAATTAGAGACATTACAGAAACGTGCTAAAGGTACAAGTGATATTTTTCCAAGCCATTTCTCCTTTTTTGTTTTCTTCTTTTTCACTAGCTTGATGTTGGTGTTTTCCAGATATCAACATCGAATTGAAGAAAAGGTATCCATTCTCTTTCTACAGTTTTCTCCCCCTTTATGTAAATATTTAAAGTTAGAAATTAAATTGTGGTTCTTTACAAATGACATTTCCTTTTCTGCATATTTATAAAAAATTATCTTTCTTTTTCTTTTCAAAAGGTGGTTTAACATTTGCAGCTCCAAACAAGTTTCTTTAAGCTGGACGGAGGGTAAGAATGGCTCTTTAAAACGTAAAGGTCGCCGACCCCTGGTGTGCATCAAAGTGTTGTAGTCAAAGTGTCATTCTGGCCTCAGAGGACGTTATCGATCAAACGGCATCATGAAGGAACACGGCGAACGAGTCGACGAGAAGGCTCTGATTCGGTCAAAGGTCGTTCTGTAGTGGATCAACACTAATCACAAATTCAGCAGTTTATCATCACTGAAATGTTTTAGGTGTTTGTTTTTTTGTGTGTGTTTGTTTTAGGTCCGCCTGCCGAATACAATGACGTTGAATTCCCTGGTTTTTGTATGTGAACAGCTGGAGTAAAGGCGTCGGGCATCACAAGCTGCGTTCTGGAGGATTTTTAATCAAACTGAAATTGGACTTGTTCAGAACTGAAATTGGTTGTAAATATTCAGGCCTCACTGTACAAACGATCTAGTCCAGACTTGACCTGTTTTGGGTATTTTAGATCTTAAGTTGAAGTTGATTTAAAAGCGGTGAAATGGAACCTTTTACTAGAGTCCAAAATCAAAAGCTGCGTATCAGAGAACTGGTTCCCCCCTGAGCCCAAACAAAGGGCGTCTCATTCTGGCTTAATACTCTCCAGGCTAATTCTAGAAGTGCGATTTTACATTACACACGATTTCATGTCTGATAAATGCCTCAGTGTTGCTCGGACTTTGTGTACAGCATCAAATTGCATGTTTCTAATCATTTGTCACTGACATTTGCCTTTGTTGTGTTTCAGGTTGTTCCTGGTTTGGTTTTCAACCTCTCTCTTCCTGTCACAGCCCTCTAGTTAAGGTGCATCTAGTGTAGTTAGTGAGTTATTTCAGAATCTACTGCCCTAGTTGCTCCTTCTGGCTGGAGGGTTTGTTCGCTTTCAGGATCTTCTTGCAATGAAATCTGCTGCAGATCTCCGATGTCTTGCTTCTCTGATGACGATTTGTGTTCCTTCTTTCTGCTGCAGTCCCTCATGAAAATATTAATAAGCCGTCTCCATGTTTTGTCAGGAGCCATTGTCCAACTTCAGTGTATTGTGTTTTGGTTTTTATGTGATTTGCTAATGAAGTAGGGATACATTAAGTGGAAGGAAGACTGGTTTTGGGAATGTCTTACAAAGTAAAATCTGAAAAGTGTGGCATGCATTTGTAGTCAGCCTCTCCGAGTCAGTGAGTTAAAGTATTTTTTTATCATCTTTGACCATCATCATTATTTGGATTTCCATTGATCATATAGTTGCGCTAATTGGAATAACGAAAATAAATTTGCTAAACGGAAACCCACCAATTTAAAAATAAAAATTTAAACTAAAGAAGGTTTTGCGCTGGGCTTTAGTGGTTTTTCAGCTGTGGTAACGTTTACGTATCTTGCAAAACTGCAACGGAAACACTTCATGCGATTAACCGCCGGATGTTACTGCCGGCAGAATAGACGAAGACGACAACAGGAAGTGTTGTCGTCTTCGACACACATGACGGCGCGGTGTGTGTTTTTTATCGATATCGTATGAACAAACTTATTCACATACGATTTCAATTGCATTTCTTATTTAACGTAAAACGCCGCAGTTGCAAAATAGTTTTTTCCCACATTAATAGTACAGAGAAACTGAGCTGAACACAAACTGATGTTCCACTTTTCACATCTTTATCTATAAACATATTTTTTTTAAAAGCAGTATTATTAGCTGTCGTCATATTTCCAGCAGTATGTTTTTTTTTGCACAGACATTCCTGCCTCAGATTGTTTAAGCTGGCCGTCCTGTCGACTCTGCAGTTGAAAAGTGCTCTCAGTGCAGGTAGTAAACCCAGCACTACTGCAGTCTGAGCACTTAAAGCACTGCCGGTCACCTCCCCGCCCGCCCTCCTCTGCCGTGAAAGGCTGGAAGTGAGTCGAGTTTACGGCGAGTCTTGTTGGTTTGCTCTCAGCTTCTCTCTGTGTTTGCTGTGCAAATCCATGCAAAGCTCTCCGCGGCTCAGAGGTGTTGCTCTTGCTCTCTGCCAAGAACACTTGAAAAGACGAGAAAAGTCTGTCACTGCAGGCACCAGAGAGGAGCCCCTCATGTTGTTTTTGTTGTTGTTGTTGTTGGAGGTATTTCAACATGTCTGAACAAGCTGCTGCTTTCTGATGGAGGACATCACAGTTCTAGTGCCTAACACGGTGGAAGCCATTAGATGTGGCAAAGCAGATGTGTTAAGTTGCAGCACTCTGAGTGGAAAGCGGGAATTTGAACTGATGTGATTTATTTTATTTATTTAAATTTTTTCAGAGCAGATGAGATGCTGTGTGGCAGACCGAACACTAGATGGCGTCATTTCAACTGTAATGGCAAAGGACTACAACAACAGAATAGTTCATTGTTGTTCTGGATCTACAGTAAAACGTGTATTGTAGCAGTTTATCTAAAAACATAAATAATACATTTTTCTTTGCAATGTGACATTAACGCTAATATCCAAAAAATAATTTTGAAGAATCATACTTAGAACTTTATATTATAAGGTTATAATATATTGCCATTCCATTATAAGAATGATAAAAATGAGGTTGGTTGATGTAACTTTTAATTTGTTGGTTCCAGATTATTCTGTTACACTTGATCTGTTTGCATAATAAAACCACATAGCAGCTAATCCTGCAATGTTTTACGTTTTTGTGTGTTTGAGACAGTGGTGCCCCCAAGGGAGGGGCAGAGGGGCCTTGGCTCCCTCCTGAAAAATGTTGGCCACCCAAAGGAATCATGATAAGGTCAGAGAAGGTTGCACTGACTCATTTTCTTCAATTAATATAAAACCCAATAAATAAGATTTTATAAAATGAAATTTAGCTGTGCCTGCCTTAATTTTTTACTGGCCTGGTCATACAGAAAATTAGCTGATTTGACATCTGATACCTTAAAAAGATAAAAAGATTTTCAATTTTCTTCCATGTCTGTCATTTGAATGGTTCAAACAAATGAGCCTCATCAAATGCTAATCTATTGAACATGTGAACATGGCTGAAGAAAGAAAAAAACCCTTGAAGATGTTATGCTGGAGTTAAAAATAATAATAAAAGCTTTTTAAGTGGATGAGTCGGTGGCACAATGACTCCAAATTTAGGCAAAACAGAAATGAAGAGGATTTCTGGAGTGTAATTAATTTATCCTGGGCTGGAACACCTGCAGGTTGATTGACTCCAGCACAGATGTGTAGCAGTTCACAGAAACAGGTGTTATATTTAGTTAATGGTTCACAGGAAGGTGAAAAATCTCATGTTTATACTCTGAACACCCTAACATCCCCATGTCCTCACTTCCTGTCATTTTAGAGGAAATGCATTTAAAGGGGCGGTATTATGTGAAAGTGTTTTTTTTTTTTTTTTCTTCTTTATGTCATCTTATATTTTCTCATTATTTCATGCATGTTTGAGGAATCATTTAATCTCCCATGGCAACCCAGATGTTATGGCACAGCAAACACCTGGGTGGACCTAGCTCCGCCTTTAAGACGCAACTCCTCCTCAAAGATGCAGTTTCGAGCTTCCACCTCACAAAGCCCCCTTCTCTTGTGACTCGGCTCCTTCAGACTAGCCAGCAGCAATTAGCAAACACTTGGTGGAACTGCACAGCAGCTGCGCTCATTATAGGAGCTACTTCTCAGAACAACGCTGGTAAAAAATTTGTTAAAGGGTTAACAGAGGAGCCATGTTGCGATGACTTCCTGAAGGCGGAGTTTCAGAAAGAGCAGGAGCTTCTTAAAGAGACAGGCCCAATTTCAAAGCATTAAATTACACAAATTTCCTTTAAGTCATATTTTATATACATACCATATTTTTTTATGTAATTGACGGTAACATATTATGTGATTGTGCTATAAAAACAATATTTTTTCCTTCTAATTTCAATTTGAAACAGAAGATTGTTGCTTTGGCATTGCAAGAACTTTGCACTTCATTCCCTTTTTAACCATTTTGAACGCAACTGTATGTAAAGCGACGCTCCAAGCCCGCCGCACTGACTGATGGGTAAACCACAAAAGTTCAGCTTCTCTTTTACCTTCGCTGCCATTCATCCGAATAGACGGCAGCAGCAATTCCCTCCTCGAGCGCCTACTCATGCACCCACCCACGCGCGGCCGGTCGGTGAATCAGCCCGCATCATCACCAGCTACTATTACACTAGAGGGGAGCTGCTTCAGGTCGCGACGCGCGCGTTCCGGGAGCGCGCACACATACCGTGGGCTGGTCCGTTTGCGCACACAGCTGTGATTTTTTTTCTTTTTTGGAGGTAAGAGGGACGCGGGTTAAGTTGCTGTCCTCGGTGTGGTTTGGAGAAGGAGCTTCAGTAGAGCAGCTTTCAGCGCCAAAAAAAAAAAAAAAAATAGGAGGCTGAGTGAGGAGGGAAACATAAGGATGCTGATCCAAGCAGAGTCAGCGGGAGCTGCAGCTTCTCTTCATCAGCGCCAACCCGGGTTGTTCCGTCTGTAACTTTTTAACGAGCTGAAGTTCACCTTAGCTAGTTTTTTTTTCCCTCTTTACGTTCGGTTTCGCTCCGGTTCCGCCGGCCTCCCTGCCATGGTGGCCGCATCGGTCCACGGAGCGCTCCTCCTGTGCGCCCTCCTCCTCCAGCTGTTCCCGCTTCCCGGCGGACAGGCACCAAACTGCCAGGAGGTGCGCGCGGCGTTTCACGCTCTGCACCCCGGCTCCAAGTGGGTCCCTGAAAGCCCGGTGTCAGGTAACTTCCACATCTAGATTTTGTGTTGTTGTTTTTTCCCCCGTTTCGAATGCACTTCAGTTATTTTCCCTCCTCTTGCTCCTTCTTTCTTCATTCTCGGCTGAATCTCCTCCAATATTCTCTAGGGGGAAAATAAATAAATAAATAAAAATCTATCGCCCACGTTGGGCATCTTGTTGAAGCCGCGCTGAATCGGTACAGTCTGCAAAGCTTAGAGAGAATCAATTTGTTCTAATATTGATCTAAACACGAAAGCGAGACGCAATCCTTTACAGCCCGAAATCTGGAAGCAGATATGAACATCTGCCTGCAGCTGTTGGAAACTCTTAAGTTTAATATTCTCTGATGTTGGGAGTGGAGACACTGAGAAGAAAAAAAAACAAATACCGTCTGGAAAAAGTATTCATTGTCCCTTGAACTTTCACATCTTACCGCAAACTTCAGTGGGGTTTTGTTGCGATGTGATGAGACTCTCGGTGTAGTTTGGAGAAAGGAATGGAATTTCACCAGCATAAATCTGAAAAGTGTGGTGTGCTTTTGTATTCAGCCCCTGTGCGTTGACACTTTGTGACAACTTCACAAAGGTACGTCTCTGCAACCGAAGCTTCAGTTTTCAAGTCCCAGCGCAGTTCGATGGGGTTTAAGCGTGGATGGAATTTTACGGGATGTAGAGGTGAACCTTTTTCCTGACAGGTGAACTTCCACCCAGACCTCAAGTCTTCTGCAGCCTTGTAGCAGGTTTTCCTCAGGATCGTCTTCTGTTTAGCTCCATTTATCTCCCGACCAGCTTCGGAAGAGAAGGATCCTCGCAGCACAACTCTGCAGTTGTGCTGTCCAGAAACGTCTTTGTTGGTTTGAGCTCTTTCTTCCACGTTTGCTTTGTCCCCTGCTTCAACTGTAGAGCTTCCTATTACATTTTATCTTTTGGGGGGAAGGGTGGGCATTCTTCTGTAGAAGCAAAATTTGAGAAGTCACAGTCCTGAGCTGTGGACTTCATGTAACGCTGCTTGTTCTCCAACAAACCTCTGAGGCCTTCAACAGATTAAGTTACACTGAGATTAAATTACAAGCATAGTTTGTATGATGTAGTATTAGGTCCATGTTAAAAAATATAAATACGAGAATAAGAGTAAAGTTGTACTATTATGAAAATAAAGTTATAATATTACAAGAAGCAAAGTTGTACTTGAATAAAGTCCTAATATTGAGAAGTTTTTAAAAATTCTTTTAATATGGCCCTAATACTCCGTCATGCTGTTTGCTTTTTAGTAGCGCTGAATTTTATTTAGGGGTATCAGAGTAAAAGAGGTGGTGAATACAAATCCCCCTGCAAACTTTGTCTTTTCATTTGATCGCTACATCCTTGTGTTGGTCCGTCACATGAAATCTGTTACGTTTGTCATTGGAATGTGATAAAAAGTGATACATTTGGCACCGATCTCCTGCTCCGTTGTGCAGACACCAGCTTGTCGGAGCCTGTTGCTTACGCTCTGATTCAGCATTTAAATGCAGAAGCCGCTCGTGCGGCTGAACAACAGCCGGCTGCAAATGTTAATTGGGTGTTTTAGTGTCGTGTCAGCATGGGGAGGTTCCCTGGGTGATGCAAACGCTCCGTCGTCTCCAGAGAGCGAGACAAACCGGGAAACACTATGCGAATTAAACAGCAGCAGGGAGGAGGAAAGCGAGATGCACTTTGAAGCTCGTTCTGTCATGGTACCCCCCCAAACTCACCCCCCGTTGCAAAGGCCGGCTGCTGAGCCCTGCTTTTCCTCCACACATCCATCTTTAATCACACACCTTCCGCCAGGGCCATCCAGCGTTTTATCTGGCAGCCAGAGGGCGAAACATCGCAGCGGGCTGAGAGAAATATTTAGCCTCCCCGAAGCCGAAGCAGAGTAGGTCAGGCAGCCTTCCGTCGGAGAGTCGGCGCTCATGTGGAATGAGTTCACAAGCCACTAGCAGGACTCTTCTACTGCAGCTGGAAAAGGGTGCAGGCTGGTTTATTAGAGAGGATTCAGGCATGGAGCAGCAACTTCAACAAATCAATCTCAAAGTCCGTTAGGATCAGGCAGCATTGGTAAAAGAATGCCTGGACGTCAGTGTCAGCACAGAAAATTAGGTCAGCAACGCTTAATGTGCCTGATTGGACAAAATTGTCTTAACTGTTAAACTTCAAACAACAACGCAGATTTGTTTTTTCATATCCACCATAGTTCTCATCTGAATGCATAACATCATGGAAGTTTTATAAACAGAATTCGCTGATTAATTATTGCAATGGGTCAGGATTGTTTTACGCTTTTATTTGGAAGGTTGTTCTCCTCTCTTCGTTGAGACAAATGGTTTTATTGTGCTTGCATTGTGTAACTAATTGTGTTTGCAACTCTGCGCACATTTTTTTCTCTCTCCTTTTAGTCGCTCGGTGTCGTATTTTAGCCGATTCAGTCCTTATGTCACATTTTAGAGAATTTCCGTCATAGTTAAGTTGCATTTCACATTTATGAGCCTTCGATTTAAAAATTAACATTTTGCACAACAACCTCCAGTTTTATTGTTTACCCTGAAAAAGTGCAAGCAATATCAGGAAAACATACAGCTGTAATTCTGATGCTGAATATTGCAGAGTATTAATTATAATTACCACACATTTTCCTCACTGTTACCTTCCTTAACCAGGCTAATGCCATTGTAGGAGTTCAGGAAGGTAATGACTGTTGATATCAGCAGTCTGAGCAACTCTTAAATTTAGAGTAGCAATGCTCCAATATAAAAGTCAGCCAATAGCAATATTCGATATTAATATCTCTGCTACAGCTGGTAACCAATATTTCTTGATATTATGAAAAAAATTTTCCCTAGAGTTTGCCAACTGTAGAAAAACACACACAAATGACAACAGGATGGAAATAAATACAGGTTATTACCAGCATTTCACTGAGAAGTAGCTCCTGTGATGAGCTCAGCAGATGTGCAGTTCCATCAGGTGTTTGCTAATTGCTGCTGGCTAGTCTGAAGGAACTGAGTGGGACTGCTCTGTGAGGCATAAGCTTGGAAACTGCACCTTGAAGGAGGAGCTGCACCTTAAAGGCGGAGCTAGCTCCATCCAGGTGTTTTGCACACTTGAATGGTTGCCATGGAGATTGAAGGATTTCTCAAATGTGCATGAACGAATCAAAGCAACACTCCAGGTGTGTTTTGATGAAGGAATAACATTAAAACATGACTTAAAGCTCAAAAATGTTTATTTTACAAAACACTGCCCCTTTAAGACAGGTTACCAAAGTAATAAAATTTCAAACAACTCCGCTGCCAAAAGACACAAGTGGACACGACTCTGAGGTGCAGCTGCTGCTCTTGATGCCTAATTAAACCCTAATTTAACTGCATTTTCACTTTTTCCTTTAATGAAGGCAAGCTGCTGTTTACTGCCTCATTGTTTTGTTTTTGCTCAAAAAAAACCCAAACTCTTTCACATTCAGGCTTCCAGCTTTCAAATTGTTGCTTCATCAAATGACTAAACTAGAACAGAGAACAAAGCTTCAAAAATACTCAACCCCCCCCCACTCCAAAGAAACAATGGCAATCCCCAGTAGGTAATGATATTCACATTCCTTCGGTTGGCTCTAAATTGCGCCGTCTTTGTTTCACTTATTGTCTCTACAAAGTGACACCGACTTATTTGCTCCCGCAGAGGCAGCTACAGATTCCCGAGTGCTTTCTCCCCTCTACACTGGGAGCTGCTGTATAATTTATGCCCATAATGAACGGCTTTTAGCATATTCTATATCTTAATACCACTTGTTTTTCTTCCTCTGCTCTCTGTCATTAAACTTGCATGGCCGTGGCTTTCTAATTGGCACTGGAAAACTTAGACACGTACTGTATTTGTGGATGCCCCCGCTCCCCTGACTCGGAGTCCCCGAGCTTGTTAAAAGATGAGAGGAGACGGACTCGTCTTGTCTGTGTGTGTGTGTACACTGGACTTTTTAAGCTCCTTTTCTCCGCATCCAAAATGAACATTTCAGCCACAGAGGGAAGCGGCGAGGGGTGGTCGGACGGAGACCGTGTTTTAAATCACAATATAGTGGCCTGCATTGACGTGTCTTGATTTTAGTTTTCATATTCATGTCACGACTGCAAACTTCAGTGTATTTTATGGAGTTTTTAAGTGGCAAACTGGCACAAAGTGTGTAGCTTTGATGCAGAGGGAAAAGGATATATGGTTTTCAACTATTTAAAAAAAAAAAAAGTATGTATGCAGCCTTAATGAATCAAGGTTTTTTCTTCTTCTCTACCAGCTTTCTGGAACTATAGACTAACATTCTTTCTCTTTCTTCTTTGCAAAATAACCCAGGATGAGATTGGATGGAGAGCATCTATTCTCATCTGGGCTTTGAAAAGCCCCAAACTTTTCATAATAGTTTAGTTTTATTTTGATGTGACTTTTTATTCATCTAATGCAGCTACTTTTAGAGTTTAGTGTATTGGCTAGTTTTTATTAACTATAATAACCTTGCTTTGACTAGACCATTTAAACATCTAAATATTTTATGATCTAATCCATTCAATTGAAGCTTGGACTTTATGATAAGGGTTGTGGTTTTTGCTGGCAGGTGAACCTTGTTTAGTAGTAGACATGTTGCATTCAGGTTGATGAGTAAACTTCAGTTGCATGGATGCTTTAGGAAGGAACTGTAAGCAGAAATTGGAGACAAGGTTTCAGAACTACATTCATTACAAAGTAATGAAGACTCAAATAATCTCAATTGATTACAGATTTCTTGGCTTTCATGTGACAAAGAATTAATACTCTCTCGTATTTTGTTTCATTGCATTCACGAATTTCTATTCATTATGATGTGACCAACGCAAAGTAGTGCATGATTGTGAAGTGGAAGGAAAATTTGACTTTGTTTTTATGTTTTTACACATAAAAATGTTTTTAAAAATTAGCCCATTAAATGAATTCCGAATTCTGTTATTCAGTTATAATGAATTCAGCATTCAGACAATTCAGTTATTGTCATCATAAAATACTGTTGTGTGTTTTGATTGATTGATTGATTGATGATAATTTTGATTGGTGATCATTTATTTCAGACAAGACATTTCACCAACAATATACATTTCAGCATTTTCTGACAAAATGCAGATAAATTCAAGGGGTTTTCATACTTTTGCAAGGTGCCTGTATGCTGGCAGCTGCTCTGCATGGGAAACAGTCCAACACTGAAACCTTGCAGAGTATTGATGGAATGTATGTAATGACTCGAAGGTGTCGCCTCAAGGTTGTATGATGGGGGAATTTACATGCAAATTGCTCCTGGCCTGGATCTTTGTCCTTCTTTAGTTTGTTTAACAGAATTGTCCATCACAGTCTTGAGCGCACACACACACACACACACCCCCACACACACACACCCACACACACATAGAATGTCTTTCTATCGTCACAGGGACTTTGCACTGACTTCTATTCATTTTTAAATCTGTTCTTTAACCTAAGCCTGACTGTTTCCCTGTATCTAAACATCACAGGTGCATGGCTAAACCTAACCTACACTTAAATAATATCTTATAACTCATAACCCAAAAGCAGCACTTCTTGTTGTGGGGCTTGGACTCTGGGCTCAATCTTTAACCTTAAAAATATCTCATTAGATAGTTAATGTAATCAAGTTCAACAGACTAATAGGAAAACAACTTAGCTGGTTAGATTTTTGTGAAGCTCCTGTCAGATATCTCTCCCAATTTTTGTTGTAAGAATAGTAGCACACAAATTTCGCATGTAAGTCAAGAAACTGCCCTTTTGTAGAATGAAAACTTTTGTAAAGGTGTTCTAATTTGCACTGCAATAATGAGGGTCAGGAGGCTTTTGTGCAGAGAAAAATATTCTTCTTTCCCCATCGGACATCATCCTTTAGAGTTTCTGGAGGCTGTTCTTCAGTCTAACATAGGGCTAACTTAGTTTTAATAAGCTTTTTTAGCTGGAACAATATGTCACCTAAAATATGTGTAGCTTCATCATTTATCACTAAATAACAACCTGACTCAGCATATATGGCTAAAAAAGGTCATCTCAGGTCATCTCAGGATCTGTGCTAAGGCAAGACTTTACAGAAATGGTACCGGTAAGCTAATGCTGGCTTGTTTCCTCTCTGTGATGAGAGGAAACTAGTTGACCATTTATATCAGAACATGTTGGTGTTGGACAAAACTTATCATCAGAGCTGTTATAAATGAGCCACTTTGTGAATCTTAGGTGCTAATAAATAGATTTATGCTGCATTCAGGTCTTTGTGAGAGGGAGAGCTGAGCAACCGCAGCAGACAAGACCTGCTCTGAATTACTGCTCTCTCACTGTGTATGTCAATGAAAGATCTTTTGGACTTTTGGAGGATTGTTGCAGCAAATACACAAATGACCAAATTCTATCAAATTCCACAGTTTTATATGTCAGATTCCAGACATTTCTAGTCAATTCACACTTTAGCTTTGTCCTAAAGTAAAAAAATTATTTTCTATTGCATCAGGTTTGAACGTTGGTCCATAAGTCCAATCAGTCCCGAGGCAGTTGGATGTTACACCATAAAAGGTCCTGAGGAGGCAACAAAAGCCAGTATTCATACAAACACCTGCACACACAACAGTGAGTAACCAATAACAGGCTGATAGAAAGCTGCTTCCAGTGCCCAGTAGCTGTTAAACTCAAGGTGGGAGAAGTGAAAACAAGTTCAGCACAAACTGCACAGCTGAAAGAGAGAAAAAAAGTTTTAAAAAACGACAACGAACGGCAGCGGGAGGAGAACCAAAGCTGAGCCTTGAGCGAAAGGAGAGACGGAGGAAGCTTATTCCCAACTGATCTGTCAGTCACAAGAAAGGCTTTATATTTAGACGGTGTGATTTTATTATTTGTGAAACTCCAGTGGGAACCCTGTCCCTTTCCCCCTCACTGCTGTGGAACTTGTGTAATGAAACACATTTATCATCTGCAGCACGACAAAATGCACAGATGAATCTGTCTGTTTTGCTGGAAATAATTGCCAAATCCCCGTCTCCTCTCTGCTGCAACCAGGCTCACCTCACGTAAAAGTTTAATAATTCTACCCCGCAGTCTGAAATTAACTTGATCTTATCTGTCAGGAGTCTTTTGTTGGTATTGATTTGAGATATTAAGCCCGTCAGTTTGCATACAAAAGGTGCCGTTTGACAGCTTTATTGCCTCTTTTGCTCATTAGGCTGCACCCCCTAAACCTCGATGGCTGTCAGCAGTTTAAGCTGTCCTCTGTTTGATTCCACGCTTATTAATCATCCAGTCTCCAGGTAGATGAACTTTCTTCATGTCTGCATTGTTTCTATTTTCTGAAGATCTCAAGGAGTCACACCAACAGAATCCCCTTTGTCGTTAAGATAAACCCTCCAACTTGACAAACGATGCCTCCCTATCTTTTGACACGCAAGCTATCAGACGTTTTCTGATGCATTCGCATTCTGAGACCCCCCACCCATACACCCACCATCCCCCTACTCAGAATCCAACTTCCAAATTAATCTTTCTGCTTCTGTCTCTTTATCCTGCACATCCCGCATGGAAGCTGGCAGACTCCCCTGACGTTTGTTTACCGAACCATCAATCAGACCCCTTGTCACTGATGCCTCTCAAGAGCCAATCCTGCAAACAACTCGTCAACGCAGCTTGGCACATTATTACTGCGGCCTCCACTGATCTGCAGGCGGCTGCACGGCATGAAGGGGGAGGCACTGAAGGGAAGCATTTTCACTGGAACTCCTTTTTGTTTTCCAAACTGAGTGCTACTTACATGTCTTTGTATGTGTCAGTGTACACAGGTAGGGTGGAAGAAGGAAACTTGCTGCCTGCGTTTTAAAAAGGCATCTTTAACATGGTATCACAGAAATTATTGTTGTAAAACAATCACTCCAAAACCCATGACTCTGAAATCCAGCATCATTTCTTTCACTGACGTCAGCACTGCCTAGGTAGAGCGTACGACAAAAGCTGAAGTGAATTCCCAGTTGGAACGGAAAGAACCGATCACTTTTTCTAGCTTTCATGGGCTCAGAATAGCATCAAACTTTGGTAACAGCTTTGCTGCAAGATAATCTTATAGTGATTATAAGATTATAATCAAAATGTGCACTCTACAATGTTTTGTTGTAAAGGACATTTAGATAATTGTACCATTGGGAAATCCTGCAAAGAGGAAGTCAGTTGAGTCAAGTCCAAGACTTCCAGCTTTCTCTGTGACCATTATAGTTTAGTATCCACCTAATCGTGATAAAGCACAAGTGGATATGGCGATATCCTGTGCAGCTATTAGTGTGCAAAAGGCTTTGGTGGCGGTGGATGAGACCAGAAAGTGTCAATGTGAGCACTAGACTTGAAATCACCGTAAGTCTCATATCTTTCTTCCAATTATTCCTAATCATGTAAGCTAAAGTTTGGGACTTGCTCACACAAACATACTAGTTTTGAGTCAAGATCTAAAATGTGGGTCAAATTCCTTAAGTGATTAAGTGTTTGTACAGGATCTCAGTTTGTATTGACAGAGAAGACGGTGACTGGTATGGGGACCCGTCTTTGCTTTTGGAAGATGATGTGGTTCCGTTAGTATCTCCAGACCAAGGCCTCCAGCGTGCATTGGAGCAGTTCATAGCTGAGAGTGAAGCAAGGTGGATAAGAGTCGGTTCCAGGCCAGACCATTGATCTTGCCTGGAAATAAATGGACTGCTCCCTCTGTGTTAAGGGTTATAATCTCTGCCTCAAGCGTAGGAGTTAAAGTATCACAAATGATGGTAGGATGGAACCGGGCTGCGTCTGAAGTAAAGCAAGTGCTGCTCTGGTCTATTGTGGTGGAAAAAGAACTGAGCCAAAAAGCAAAGCTCTCGATTTATTGGTTCATCCGATGTCTGGCCCTCACCTGAGAGGATATGGATCATGACAGAAAGAATGAAATCCCGAATACAAGTGACTCAAGTGGCCAGACTCAACCCAGAGATGGGATGGAGCTGGAAGCCTCTCTTTACAGGACTGAAAGGAGTCATTTAATGTGGTTTGGGTGCCTGTCTCACTGGGAGAAGACCTTTGGAAAAACCAGAACTCACTAGAGGGATTTTAGATGTTGCCTAGCCTGGTAAAGAGTCGGCACTCCTCAGAATCGTCAGTATTGCCAGTGAAAGGCTACAGTGAGCACAACTGGATGTAAATGGTCAGAAACGTAGAATGACTTCTTATTTTAAAAGATTTTTCCAATCATTAGAATGTGTGTGAAACTTCATGAATGTGTGTGACTGAAATAATCACATAACACACAATCAAGTTTAACAGTTTATAGAAGTTTAGTCTTGTAGTTTGTGGAACAGCTCCATTCTTCTTCTTCCTCCCTGTTCCAGTTATCGGTATGTTTTTCTTTCTTTGCAGGATCAGAGTTGCGCCACAACATTGTGTAAGAAGCTCAAACTAGTGACATTGTGTCATAGCCACATCAAGATTCTCCACAGCTTGTCTCTTACCTTTCTGTTGTGTTTATTCCAACTCACAAAAATCATCCCTATGAACCATTTGAAGTTTGTGGCAGAGATGTGATAAAATGTGAAAACAATCGGCAGTGTGGTCACTTTTACAAGGTACATGTTTGGTCTTCGTCTCGACTAAAAGACAGTCGCCAACCCCCTCGACTTGTGGAGAAAAGTTGAGGAACTCGCATCCACTTTGATTTCATGAACTGGTTTGGATTTGTTTTGTGTGTTTTTCTGTTTCCAGTTAAATGAAATGTTGAGATCATATAGTAATAGGAAAAAAGGAGAAATGATTTAGATTTGTCAGATTACATTAGATCCTAATATCTGATCATTTCTACCTGCTGGGTCATTATGTCCGCGAACAAACATGTTAATTACTCTTCTGTGAAAGTGTTGATTATCTAGTTTCGTACAGCTACATCAGTCCAATGAAGAGTCCCTCTTATGTTTTACTAATACATCTGTTTTGTTCATAAAAGCTCCAGGAGTCTAATTACTTACCTGTGTGAATAGTTTTCACATTCAGATGGACCAGTGTTGTTTCATTGCTTGGCTATTTTCTATATCAAACATCCTGAAGTCTTCTCTTCCCGGTGTTTGTGTCTAAAATGACTTTTTTCTTCATCAAGTGTGGCCTTGAGTGGTGAAAAGGTTTTCTGTCGACCAAACCGATCTTTTAGGGGAGCTGGAAAACATTTCTGTTGCATGACTGTGCATCAAATGGAGTCATTTTCAAACCACAATTTATTTTTGATTTCAGCTGTGCCGGATAACAGGGCCTCTACACAGAAATAACACACTAATTAAGGGTGCAGAATGTGCGGAAAATTACATTTTCTACATTTAGCTTGCAGAGGATGATGCCGTGTCTTTTTTGTTGTTGTTGTTGTTGTTTTGTGTATTTGAGTTGTAAGAGGCTTCTGTCTTGGAATAAAAATTAAAACAAAGAGTGGCTCTGCAGCTCCTTCCCTAATCTCATCCTGTCTCTGCTGGTTCACTGCCAGGTGCAGATCTGCAGGTCTGCCAAACCAAAGGCCCGACCTGCTGTTCCAAGAAGATGGAGGAGCGGTATCAGGTAGCTGCACGCAGCAACATGGAGTCAGGGCTGCAGGTTGTCAGCGCTCATCTCAAGCGCCTCATCATCCAGAACGCTGCTATCTTCCAAGGTAAGCAGAAGAGGCCACTGCAGCCGTAACCGCCTGAAACGGACGTTGCATGAGTTCAAATCTGTGCAGCGTTCACTTTTCTCGCCGCGCTGCCTTTCTGGCGTCGGGGACTCGATTCTCTGGGGAGTCGCATAGTAAAGTAGAAGCACAATCAGAAAGAGGTTAGACATTCAGCGGCTGTTCAACTAAATGTTAGAATGGCAGACGCATGCGGTTTGAGTGACTTTAGATGTAGTTCTGTCGGCCCCCCAGACGTGTTTCTCCTGAAAGTGACAACCTCCTGGGACTTGGCACGCTGCAGAGTGTTTTTCACAGAGAGAGAGGGAGAGAAAGAGCCCAGGAGCTGTTGGATCAGAGCGGCCACCAGATACTGGTGTCTGTGGTTAAAGCTAACAGATGTATGCGAAATGACAACGGACTGATGTGAAAAATGTGCTACTTCAGAGATGCTGACGTTGGAGCTCTGCAGGCTGAGAGCAAAAACGCTGAAGGCAAAGGAGGCAGTGACTGCTGTAAGAGGGAACAATGAGGAGACAGGAGGCTGGAAGCAGCACATTGTGACTCTGATATCTGGCTTAACAGTTCATGTATAAGTATACTGAAAATACAACTAAGTTTAAATATACACCTCTGGAAAAAACGAAGAGCCCACTGCACTGAAAGCTCATAGTTATTCCACCAAATGTTGATTCCTGAACTCTTCCTGAGTTAAAACATTAATATTGTTGTTTCTAAATGAACATGAACTTGTTTTCTTTGCATTATTTGAGGTCTGAAAGCACTGCATCTTTTTCCTTATTTTGACCATTCCTCATTTTCTACAAATATATATAAACTTTTTGCTTGGAATATCGAGACATGTTGTCAGTAGTTCATAGAATAAAAGAGAAATGTTCATTTTACTCCAACATAAATAGTAAAAATTGTAAAATCAGAGAAACTGATCATTTTAAGTGAGCTCTTTATTTTTTCCAGAGCTGTACCATTCCAGAATAAAATTTTTGATCAATGAGTCCGATTTATAAGGGCAGATCTATTGAGGCAAAATCTATGTTTTGTGCTCTAAGCAACATCATGTTTTATTATTTATATTTAAAATTCCTAATTGCACTTTCTGATCCATTTGAAAGGTTTGATGCAGTTATTTGTTTTACGTTTGAACAAGGTAATCAAAATAAGCTATGGTTCTTATAATAGGAAGAATAATGTATCCAGATGTACGGTGTTAGTTTTACTTTAACCATGCCTGGTTATAATCTTAATGTTTATCAGAGTTACTTTTATTCTGTTCTACTTCAGTTTATTGAATGTGTGAATACATCACATTATATTCTACGTGTATTTGATGGACTACAGACAAAGATGAGCTGAACATCAATCAGAGATTATCTGGACGCATCAGAGAGATGGAATATAATCTCAGATCCAGTGCTGATAATGAACAACAGCAACGCTGGTGAACTGATAACGTTGGGTTGGAAGTTCATAATGAAGCTAATGCCTCCCTTCAAGGGCTGAAGATTTTCATTTATTTTGTGTTCAGTAAATCAGGATTTATTTTTTGGGCGCTAACCGAAACAAGGAAACAAGTTCAGATCAAATGCACTTCTTTTACATTAAAATTTCAAATGCTTTAGTGTAAGTGAGAAACACACTCTAGTTGATTAGTCATAAATTGTAGCACTTAAAATATGTTTGTTCTGTTGCTTTTGTGTTAATTGCATTTTTCTTTGGATAATATCCTAAACAAAACAACGAAAACAAACTGACAGGTTATTAATATATCTCAACGCGTTTGAGGTTTTGATAATCTTGCTTTAGTCTGTTTTTGTGTATTTACTGTCCAGATACTCGTTAGTAATATTTGCAGCAGAGACTGACCATTTCCTGCAGACTTATTGCATGATTGTATCTTAAAATGACAAATGACAAAGATTCTCAGTGTTAGCTAACAATTAGCTTTATTAGCTAGCTAGCTAGCAACCTGTTGCCTCATTTGTTTCTTGCAGCATAATTCAGTCAGGTCCTTTTAACTCTGTTACAGTTCACCGTCATCATCCCTGAAATAACAATTATCACATAAATTGTAAGCTTCAAACCTTAGCAGTTAGCATTCTTGTATTATAAGATATTGTTATAGTTTTTTTTTTTTAACATTTGAAGTGGTTGCTTGCTAGTTTTCAAAAAGCAGAAATGATTTGGTGTGTTTTGACACCAGGTGTAGCCCCTGAGACCTTAGAACCTCTTTGTAAAATTGAAGTTTTGGGATTTTTGCTCCTGTTCTTGAAGGTGGCTAATATGTAGCCTTCTGGGACTAGCTAACATCATATTTTGTGGCTTGGTTAGTGCATGTTTTTTTCCTTTGACTCCTCTTGTTTACATACTTTTAATTCGATTTCTCTGTGTTTACTGTATCATAAAAGTTATTATTACTCCCTAGTTTCAAACTTGCCTCAGCTGTGTAGCTCCAGCGCCGTAAGACGTAAGATTTACACAGCGATTCCCTGCCGTTATGCTAGCAACTGTTGTCATCAGATTTCACTTTTGCATTCGGTATTGAGCTTTTGATGCCACTTGACACAGACCCTTTTAATCTGCCAAAGCAGCGCTGTTTATTGTCTCGGGGATTTCCTCTTGAAGCGGGATGTGCTCGCTCGCTGGGCCAACCTCTTCAACCGTGCCCACTTGTGGGCTGTGAAAAGCAGCACCATCCTGACACGCCAATTAAAACTTGAGGTTTAATGGGGACCGTGGGGTTTGCTCGACTTGGTTGTTACGCCCTAACTATGTTGCAGACTGCCGCTGTGGTTTGGCTTCACTTTCCAAGAAGGGGCTCAATACTAATTGCTTTAGCATAGCGTTTGATAGAACTCCCCAAACAGCCTCTGGACTGAAATCCTTTTAACATCCTGGTCTTATCTGTTTTCCCTCTGCCTCATTTTCATCCTCGCTTTTCTTCTCCGTCTCTCGTTCTGTGACCCTGTCCTGTCTCTCCCAATCTGCTCAACTTTTCTTTCTCCCCCTGCCTGTCTCTTCCTCCTGCGTTCGCGGTGCTGTTGGGAATTGAGTGCATGCCTGGTTTGTAATCGTCTCTGCTGCTCTCCGTCTCTTTTCTTCATCGCTGGCTCCTGCCAGAGATCAAAGGCCTTCCCCTCTGTACTCCTTTATCTCCCATCTCTGTATGCTCTCGCCATCTCTCTCCCACCGACTCCACCTGCTCCTCTTTCCCAAGCGCTACGACACACCAGAGGTTTTCACCCTTTTGAAGTCAACTTCTCCAAACAGCTGCAAAGTAATGGCTGTCTTTAAAGCATTTAGATGACTGGCAGCCTTAATGTTAGGCTTCTTCGTGATCGATACCTAGAAATACGGTAGGTATTATGTTGGGAATTTCTAATGACGCGTGGCCCCTTGTGGACATCTTAAGTGCCATTTGACCATCTAATGAGCGCGAGCTGATCTCTTAGTATCAGCAATACGAAACGTAATGGATGGACTTCAGCATCCTTTCTGACATGACAGATGAAAAGATTTCATTTTAATTCACATAAGTGAGATCATCAAGCCGATTTCCCAAATGCATATTGCTTTTCCTGCATGCTGTTGGTTGATATTGGCTATTCAGGAGTCCATTTTGTCCATTTTGCATCGACAAACTTCCATGATCCATTAACTTTTAGTTGCACATCAGACTAACTTTTAGTATTTTTTTCTCAATAGTCAATCAAACTGAGATTACATGAACCTTAATACCAGTCTGGAATAGCAACAGTGTCTTTTAAGTGATAGTTATATTCTGCAGTAACTTAATAGTCTGTCAGGGAACTACAGACTATTAGTGTGGTGAAAATCCACTTTAAATGAACTGGTTGGGAAACAGAATGGATCATTTCAAATTTACAATAACTATTATTGCAATATTTATCGTTGGTTGTAATTTTATTTTTATTGTCATAAGAATTTTGATTTACTTTCCCCGTTTTTCTTTGTTTATTTCATGAATAAATATTTATGAATTTAAAAATATGATCAAATGCAATCATTGCACTGCCAGAAAAAATAAGTTAGTTGTTCTGTTTTTGCTTTTTGTAAGGGAAGTATTCATGTTTGTAAGGCTCCAACTGCAAAGAAGTGCACTCATATCTATACAATCTATTGCTACGGTATTTTTTAAATGTTTTTTATCATCACCACCATAAATGCAGGTAACATACCTAAAGAGTTTTGACACAGTTGAAAGAGCAACGTTGAAAAGTCTCAACTCACTCTGGAAGTGTCAGATTTTTAACTATAAACTACTAATGTGAGAATCACAGATTTTATGAACGTCAATATTCTTAACGTTGAAAAGGCAGCAAGCCTCTCAGGTTGAACTGACGAACACATCCTATTTTTCAAAGAAACAGAACAAAGCAGAGTAAGAATTTACACGTGTTGGGCATGTCGTTTTTAGATCTACTTGTACTGCTGGATTCTCTTTTGCTGCCTTAATTCTGTATAACAAAGACCGAACTAGGCGTGGGAAAGTCCCTCTAATATTGAAAACTACGCCAGTTTTACTAGAGGTCCAATAATATCTCCCACACAATCAGGCTGTTAAAGAGGCGTGTAAGAGAGAGAGATTTAAAACCACTCACAATTTTATCAGACCAAAAATGTCACATGAATATGTGAGCATGTAATGTCCAAAAAGTCCTGCGCATCATATCGTACATGTGCATTACATTGCTAAACACCTTTTGTTTGTAGAAGCAGCAGAAGTAGAAATACTCCAGAGTGACATGAAGGGGTTTTAATAAGCTTGAAAAAATTCACAGAGAGTTTGTGTAGCACTTGATAGGTGCCCACACTGTTACACTGTACGGAAAGTAAACGATTGTCTCAGTCTGAACATTTCTAATGGGGCCGTTGGTATAAAATTTCCACCAGGTAATTCACATATACAAAGAATAAAAGCAAATTAGTCCACAAGCAAAGTTCTGGGTAAAATACTGAATAATGAATAGATGCTCCTTGTAAATCTTGTGATATTTGGTGTAATTGCGTGACTGTATTAACATCACAGCTGAAAAACAACGTTCACACCTCAGAGTATGTCTGTTTTAGTTCCCCGTTTTCAAATAAACGACACGGACTAATTTACTATGTTTATTGCCGTGAAATTCACTGCCAACTGCGGCATTATTTTTTTAACAAAAAACAACAACACATGCCTTAAGCTGTTTCCACCAATAACACTTAATGAGCAAAGTTTACAGAAAAGTTTCTTGTGGCAATAAAGCTTGAATGTGTTTGTTTTTTCTGTTTTAGGATAAAAATAATCATCATAAACATCCAAACTCTGGCTGAAATCTGGAGAAAAGTCAGCTGCTGGTCTTGGCTGAACGTCGCTCCAGAGTCCCCTCTATCTGGTCCTCATGTGTCAAACTCGAGGCCCGGGGGCCAAATCTGGTCCGCTGTAGCTTTTTATGTGGCCCTTTAAACTCCAAATTACATCAATAAGTCCCTCCAGCTTTAAGAAATCTGCAAAATTCACAAAAAATTTAATTTTTTGATTTGTATCTGATTTTACTGCAATTTGTTTTCTTCAAAATTGGCCAAAAACATTGAGTTTCAGTGACTGCTGCCTCAGCCTTACTTGATGTGAAATTATAGTCCGTGATCATGATCGATGCAGCGTTTCTTTTTTTTTTTTAAGTCATTTTTCAAATATTAGTGTAAATATTGTAAAAATTCCCTACAAATATTTCTAAATTAGCACAGCAAAATCTGTGAATTTGATTGCAAAAAAACCACAAAAACAATCACAAAACCCAGGATGGACTGAAAAGGTGTTTGATATTATTTTCATTTAAAGTAGCAGTTATTGAATGCTGAAACCAACAGCTACTTATTGATGTTTTTTTAACAGTTTAATGGGTAAACAGATCCTGGCTCAACCGGCCCTTTAAGAACATTCAGATTTTTAATACGGCCCAGAATGAAAATGAGTTTGACGGCCCTGATCTAGACCTTGTTTAGCTTGGAAACACTGAGTCTATGTGTACTAGCATCTTACAAATCTCATGAGGAGAAAATAACGTCAGATTAAAAAAGGTTTTATGTCAGCGGTGAGATACTAATGTCACAAAACAACTTTGAGTCCTAACTTGTGTACAAAAACGGCCACAAGTTGGACACACCCCGCTCACAAGACAACACAATGCATTCTGTTGAGTCAATGACGAGGAGACTATGTCGTCACAAATGGACTAAGGGCATGGTGTTGGTATCGATGCCAGCTCTGAAGTCACACTGGACAGCAGAGCTTAAAGGCTGAGGCGGTTTATTTCTCCAGAGGAAAGAAGTGATGAGGCTCCATCCCTCTCATTGTGCACCAGGCTGCTTGTTCAGTAAAGGCTTTCACTTTCACTTAGCATGAGTTTGACATCCAATGATTCACTTCCTGCTAAAGAGCCCCCTGGTGGTTGAAGAAAAATCCACAGAAAAGCCGCACTGGGCTATAAGCCGCATGGAATAAAGTAGCGGCTTACAGTCCGAAAAATACCTTATTCTAGCCCCTCTTCTAACTAAAAACAACTCTCCATTGATGCAGAGTTAAAGTCACAGATTGATATTTGCTAACTTGATATCTCTCATGTGCCATGTTACCCCACATCCTGCGCTGTCTTCATCCCCGGTGTAACCACTCAATGAAGCAGAAGTTCAACCAAAACTGTCTTCTGGCTCTACGGATGATTGGCAGCTCTAATTGTTGTTCTCCCAGCAATGGCGTCCTTCAGGGTTCTTCTTCGGCGCGACCCCGAGATGCCAGATTAAAAATCCAATTGTTCTTCTTCGTTAATAAGACATCTATTTGTTTAACCTTTAAAAAAAAATTATTCGCAGGAGTTATTTTAGCGCGAGGGGCTGACTGACAGTGCAGGCGGGGTTGTTGCGGGCGTCTTATGTAAACTGACACATCAGAAAACGAGCTCTCGGCTGAGGGGAGCGGGACCACACAACTGTCTGTTTGGTTTCATCACAGCTCAGCACTCCTGAGATGCATGCCACCGGCTGAAGGGAGGCGAGCGCTTGTCCAAAGAGCAGCCCTGATTAATAAACATGAGAGGACAGGATTGGCCCGATTGGGAGGTTGGGGGGGATTGGAGAAGGGAAGGAGGGGAAGTGGTTGTGCGATCTGTTTATAAATGTGTGTGAAGATATCAGAGAGTCTGTGTGATATCTGCTAAAAAAAAAATAAAGTGGGCCAGCCAGCCAGCCTGGTGATCCTGGAATGAGTTGGTGTGTAGAAAGAGGGGGCTGGCACAGTGGGGTGTTCGAAAACAGGTCTGAGTTGGACTACTTTCAGGCAGCATGAGGGCGATCCGATGGAGTCTGAGCTGAGACGTTCTCCGACCCAGAGGCACCGGCGCTCTGTAAGCGATCTGGAGCTTGGAAGCGGCTCACATCATCATTTAAAAAGTTCGCCCCTCAGATGTGTGTATAAATCTGGTTTCGTGTCCTTGAGTTGCTCATACCTCGTTCCTAGCGGGCCAACAAATTAGCATCTCATTAGCAGTCTCAGAAAAAAAAAAAAAAGTTCCATCGACTTCTGCTTCTTCCGCTCGTTGGGTTTTAATTACTCCGAGTGTATCAGGAATCAGAATGACAGAACCTCCCTCTAAGGGCCCGGGACAAGACGGTCGTTGACCTTGCGAGAGGTTGGCCCTCGTTTGTCTCCGATAATGATGAGTGGCAGTTCACCGTGGCAGCGGCCCAAATGAAACGTGACAGGAGACGGATGACGCAGATCCTGGCAGGCCCGAAGCCCGACTGCTGTTAGCCAATAATCAGACCGGGACCCCGGTGGCCCCTGATGGCCACTCCCCCACTCATTAGCCATCCGCTCAATCCTTAAGTGCTGCAGGCGTCCGGCCCGAGCAGGCCCTCTGCTCTCTGCATCATCTGCCCGCCAATAACCATCCCCTGCTCCGCTCTCTCCACGGAGTCGTTTTGTCTTCTGGAGAAGTTTCCCTGAGTAATCCAATAACGGCAAGGGCTGGAGGGATGTACGGCTGCTGCGAGATGTCTGAAGTTGTTTACTCTCTGCCCCGGGGCTAATCTAATAACTCGGGGAGAGGCAGTTTTGCCGATGTCCAATGGGCTCCTTTGAGCGTCGTTTACCAGACGCGATGGGGAACGCCAGCCATTACCACATCTTCTCCGATCCGCTCGTAATTTGGTTTTAACCTAATTGCTGCATTTTATCATTATGTGTAACTTATTAGTTTTCCCCGTAATGGGATTTTCGAGACTTTTTGAGCCCTCTGCTGTGCCGGCAAACTGTAGTTCAGATTGATACTTAATAAAGCGGCATAACTCTGACTTCTGAGGTTTCACTCGGAGCCACAAAAGGAAGGATGTTGTTGCTTCTGAGTGAGCCTGGCAGAACATTTTTAGCGCGTTTTGAGCCCGAGGAAGGAAACATCCGCAGAGCACCACAGAGAGCCTCAAAAATAAAAAAAAAAAGGGAAAAAAAAAATTCAGGTACGCGCAATCCATCGGTGCCGCTTCTTATCTTTTACTCTCATTATCCAGTTTGCTGTTTGGGGAAATAGACTCATATCACCAGAGGCAAATACAAAGTAGATGTTGATGGGTGCAGTTTACCGCCGAATTAAGATCTAAAATGTGTTCTGCTGCAGCATGTCGTGTCTCCCCCCTCGTGTGTGTCAGGGAGAAGCCTGCTGCTTCTTTTCTCTGCTAGATTCACCTCCAGTAGACAATGAGGAGGTGTCGAAAGAGATTTAGGGAAAAAAATAGAATATAACAGACTAAAATAGATGCGTTTCACTTGGTGGAAACAACCTTAAGGGTGCTTGTTTTACTTCCAAAAGAGTCCATTAAAGACTCAGAGTTGTTAATTTCTGGGGATGTTTAGTTTCTGATCTGATCTGGAGTCTGTTGTTTTTAAACTTGAGACGCACCGATCATAATGTTGTGGCCAATTCCCAATAGTCAGGCTCCGTAGCCAGACCTTTGAGTTGACAATACCGAATTTTCTTTAATAACTATAATATCGTAAGATATGAATATACAAAAAAAAAAAGTTATTTTAGTATCTTCTGTGAGTTATTAGTAATAGATATTATGTTTAGGGCTTCTAAGCCAAACCTCACGGCTTAGGGAGAAGCTGCTGTAAAAGTAGCTTTACTAATATCTTACAGTAAAATGTTTAGAACCGCACACATCTCTACATGTTGTAGAAATTTTAGCTTCCTTTGAGACATCTTCTCACAGGTTTTGTGTTTCCTCCGATGTCATCCCCACACCTTGCCGATACCATAAAGGCTTCTTCACTCGGTATCCGAGTCGGCACCGAAGAGTGACAAGGTAATGCTCAGGCGCCGCGGCTTTGCTGAGATCTGGGTTTTGAGTTTTTGTCCGGTCCTGGTCAGGGCCGAACAGGCTGAAAATAAAACTTTCTGGTTTCAGACATTTTCTGGGTGCATCTCTTTTAATGTTTTATCTTTAGCCAGGAAAATGTAACTGTGCCTAACAAAATAAGGGCAAGAAAAAGGACATTTAAAATATTTCACTAAAAAGAAATCTTCTGGAAACTTTCGTGGCGATCATTATCTCGTCTCCTGCCTCATCCAGCGTGTCGTTTCTGCAGGTGGTCAGTGACTCCAGCGCAGCGGGCTTCCTGTTTGTCCCAGCAGTACACGACGCTCACACCGCAGCTGTAATGTCACTTGTCAGGTCAGGGGTCGGGTTACTGCGGCATCACAAAAAGCCCAACTTCCCGACTGGTTCCGACTGCAGAGTGCTTCCACTCATTACATCTCAGAGGGATTTGTGGTCGTGATTATGGATTCAGGATCGGGCTCTCTTTCTTTTATTCTTTTACTTATTAGGAAGAGGAATACAATCTCTTTCTCTGAAAGTGCAACAGTGCACTCTTACATTGCATTATGCCTCAGTACACTAAAGTATCTGTGATATATATGTAGGCTATATATACACTTCAACAAAGTTTAGTTTTTCATTGTGCATGTTTTGCACATCTTTCGAGGCTAAATAAGGGAAATGTCTTCACTTTAATGAAAACAAATCGATAAGCTGGACTGTTTTATCCTTCTGCCTTTACGCCTGATTGACTAAAGTGCTTTTTCACATTAAAGAAGCCAAATTCTTTAAAAACTGTCTGCATGTCGTCTTCATTACATATTCACCTAAAATTATTGCAGTCGGTTCTTAGAAAGAGGGCACTGTTGGGCAGTTTTCCACATCTCGTACTTGTTGAGATAACTACTGGATTATGGAGTCTCAACGTAAACCAGTCCTGTTCAAAATCTGTGTTGAGGTTGCCTCTATAAATCAGGACTAAAATTAATATTTCCTATTAATAGAATAGGAAACAACTGAGGTAGAAAAAAGCCCCAAAGATAAACAGCACTGTTCAGTCATTCGGCCTAAATGATTTAAAATCTAAGCTACCAATATAGTTAGCTTATTCATTAAACTAGTCAATTTAATGACTAGCTGGTTGACCTTAGTAAATGTCTAATAGAAACTAACAGGAAACTAAACAAAACCTTCTGCTTCCAGGCATTAACAGGTAAGAAAGATAAACAGAACTTCAGTTCATATTTATTTAGCCCAAATGATGTCATGTGTAAGCTAGCTGTGTAGCTAGCCCGCTTAGACATTAAGCTAGATGTAGTGCTAGCTTAATGTGTAAGCTAGCATTCCATCTAGCTTAGACATTAATATCTAAGCTAGCAATATAGCAAGCTAGCTTAGACATTAAGCTAGCTATTTTGCTAGCTTAAGTGTTTCTAAAGAATATTCCAAAGTAAAACTTACTGCATTAATTTGGTTAAAGTGTTTTATAAGTTTTTTGTTTTTTTTGTTGGAATGTGTTTATGTTATAATGTTTTTCAAAGAGGAGGTATTTGTTTCTGGTGGAGTCACTTGTACCCTTTGTGTACCTGGAACGTTATTTTCATTGTCGCAGGTGGGCAACCAGGGGAGCTGGAGCAACAAACATGATCGTACAGACACAAACCACCCTGCACGCGCACACATTCACATAGAGGGTCAATTTAGAACCACCTGCGAACCCAACATGTTACTACTGGACTGTGGGAGGAAACAGGTACCTGAAGAAAAAAAAATCAACCCGAGCGCCAAGAGAATATGAAAACTACTCACTTACACACACAGTGACCTTGCTGCGAGGCGATGGTGCTTAGCTGGTGTTGGCGTCATCTTTGCATAATAGATAAAAGCCTTTCCTTCAAAAGAGGAATTGTCCCATCAGCATTTGCTTTATGTATTTAGAAAACGAGCCTAAATATAATTTCATCAAAGCAACACAATGCACCAATTCTGTGAGGAAAACCTTGCTCAGATGATATTTGTTGAAAACCTCCAAATCATTGGTGGTGTAATACAAACCTGTATTCAGGCAGGAGTTGAGTTCTTATACAGAAATAGATCGTATCTCAGGAAATCGGCTATAAGTTTATAAGAAAACAATTCATTGAAATGAGAGGTATTTCTCTTACGTTAGGAAAGGGCTGTGAGAAAATTGCTACATTTTTAACTTGGCAATGTTGTTTTTAGACAACTGAGAGTGTGAAAAACAAGGCAGGATCTCACTACAGAGGAGGTCCAAAATAGAGCCGTTTCATTCAAAATTAAATAAATAGCTACACCATCAAATAAAGAAATATCCACCTGAAATACATAAAAATGTAAAATATTTAATGGAGAGCTTACTTTATCAATAAGTTGTTTTTTTTTAAATTAATGATTTCACACAGCAACAGCTCAAGAAGACCTATTATGCAGAGTTCACTCTTTGCATGTTTTATACTTCCATTTGGGTCTCTACTGCTTCTAAAAACAGTCAAAGTGCTTTTTTAGAGAATAACTTTGGAGTCTGGAAAATGAGCCATTTCAGAAACCGCCCAATTGTTGAGTAACAATCGTTGGGCACTGCAAGTTTACCTAGCAACCCAAACAGAACACCAGCACGTTTGATCAGCTGGTTTTACCATTGTATGCGTTGTACAATGGCTGCTGGAAAGGAGAAAGTGTTTTGTTGTTGACTTACCATCCAGGAACCACTTGCTGCATTCTTACTGGTTATGCAGGACGCTCCACTTCTGCTTTTCAAAGATGTATGGTTGTATAATTGCTCATCTGTTTGCAGCCACTTTCACATGCGGGTTTACACTGGAATTGTGGGGGCGTGGTCCACAGCAGCTTATTTGGATTTAAAGTGACAAGACACCCTAAAACGACTCAAAACAGTTAGAACTGAGCTAAAAAAAATGTAACGAGCAGGTTCTGTTTAACCCATCGCTGTTATACTTACCTGTTCAAGGAAGCATAATAGGTCACGTATAAGAGAGGATGACTCTGGAGGCGGGGCTTCAAGCCAGCACTTCAGAGTTCAGTTTCTCAGTGGAAACAGACCAGGTTCTATGCAGAGTGGAGTGGGGTCGAGTGGGGTAGAGCTGTGCTGAGCCTCGAGAGTCAGTGGAAATGGAAATGATGATCCCAAGGCTTAAACTCCAGGCTAAGATTTTCTCCAGACATGTCGCCCTGCACAACTGACTGCCGTTATCGAGGCCCCCAGACGAGGCGAGGACGCCGTGTAGAAGTATCACTCTGCATCGTTTGAAAGGTCTCCTTATTAATTCACCCAGATAAACTTCATTTTCCATTCTCGCGTGCTCTCATTTCCCATTGTTTAGCTTTCCAAACTGCCCTGTCTTATCTCCAGCAGCTTCGTCTGGGTTGCCAGGCGCTGCGGCTCTGCAGGATGCCTCAGCAGCGCGCTCCCAACAGGGCTGGCATCCTGTTTAAAGTGCTCCCGTTGTCTCGCCTGCCTTGCAGTACACCTTTTTAATCATGCCTCCGTCTTTTGATTCCGGCACATTTAAGCCCCCAAAAAGTGACGGCTGTCTCTTTGCTGATATCGTGTCAGCGAGTGAGCGCCCCACGGGTTGGATATTTGCATATTATTTCAGCTGTGACTGTGGGAGTCTTCAATGGGAGCATTATCACTACAGAAAGAAATGAGCTAACACTTCCAGATGGATTTAAAAAAAAAAAATATATATATATATTTTGAGCTGTTCATATTATTCGTTACCATTATTATTTTAAGCGAAGACTCATTTCTTGAGACTCAGTAAATTCAGTTTACTATAGCTGTGAAAAGACCCGTTGTCTTTTCACAGCTGCTTGTGATCTTTTAGAAATAGAAATTAAAAATAAAAGAAGAGGAAGAAGAAAAGATAAAAGTGTAAATCTACTTCAAAGGAGGGGAATGTGTTATTTTTCTTTGTTTCGTTCAGTTCATCAAATTTGTGTCCTTGAGTGTTTTCAATCAATAGTGAAAGAAACAAAGAAATCTTTTCATGGATTTGAAGATGTTTTTATCTGCAGAGATCCACGACTCGTGGAAGAATCTGTTGACAGAACAACTGATAATTGTAGACTCCACAAATTAGAGAATAAAAACTACTACAAGCTCCAGAAGATAAATGAACATACAGGTAGAGCTACTTGATATCCAAACCTTATTACTTTTGCAAATTATTTGGTAAGTCGATGTTCAGACATTATTCAACCAGTTTGGAGAGACAAACCCCAAAAGACCTCAAAACGAACAATGACTCAGACAACAAATGCCCCTTCACAGATTTTTTATTGTTTTTTTTTATTTTAGAAGCCATAGATCTTTTCTCTTCCCATAAATTAATATGCGATACTTTGTGTTGACCTTTAAAGTAAAATCCTAATAACATTTTGAAGTTTATGAGACAAAAAGTGAAAAAGCTCAAGACGTACATCAAGGACGATTCAACTCCAGTCCTCTAGGGGCAGTGTTTGGCAACTATTAAAGGAAACTATTAAGCAAAACTCATATGTTGCATGTTTTTGTGCTTCCATTTGGGTCTCTACTGCTTCTAAAACAACCCAAGCGCTTAAAAAATACAATCAGATGTCATTTGGTGTTGTTTCAAAAACCTCTCGATTGCTAAGCCACATTTGACAGGCGTTGAGCCTGTTACCTAGCAATCCAAGCAGGGCTCCAGCACGTTGGATCAGCTTGTCTTACTGCAGTATGCACAGTACAATGGCTTCTGGAAGAGACAAATGGCTTTGCTGTTGACTTACAGTCCAGAAACCACTTGCTGCATTGTTGTTGGATGTGCAGGAGACTCCACTTCTGCTTTTCAAAGAGATACAGCTGTATGTTTTGTAAAAAAAAAAAAAAAAAAAAAAAGAAGTAATGAACATGTTTTGTATTGCATAATAGGTCACTCTTAAATGTTCTCCTTGGCTGTATAGAAAGAATTTCCTAAAAGCTTCTTTCAGACGACTGTCCGCTCTGCCAGACTCGTTTATTTTCCAGGGTTTAGACCGAGCTCCAGCGTTGCCAGTGGCGGCCTAAGGGGGGGCTATAGCTCTCCCTGGAAAAGTCATAGCACCCCCCAAAAATATTAGATATGTTAGAAAGCACAAAGGTAACCGGTAGTAAGCATAATTTTTTTTATCATAATAGTGATAGTCAAATCAAGTCCTGTAGCGGTTAATTAGGCAATTAAATAAACAAAAGTTAATTAAAAATAAATAAATAAAAAAAAAATATGACAATGTGACCCTTTGCACATGACGTCACTCTCTCCACCACGACAGATGTCCAAACCTATGCTCTCCTGTCTAAAGCCTCTCAAAAATACGAACATGTGGTAGCCTAATATGGCTTGTATTTAGTTGCGCGGTTGGCTGCACAAGCAGGCAAGGGTCAAAACCAAGCTTGTCATTTTATTTTAACGAGGAACGATGTGGCGATGGATAGCAGCCGTCAATCAGAATGACTGGCAGCTGTTGGTGTAACCACGGATTTACAGCAAACACTTTATACAAGGTAAGAAGATTAACATTCATATGCTTTATAAGTAAGTATGATTAGAAAGATATAAAATATCGCATTATGGAGAAGATAGCGTCTAACCATCAGTAACCATGGAAACAGTTCCACGAGAGTCATGTAGCCTAGCATGTATGGGAAAAAATGATTAGCGTCTCGTCTTCTGTACGTTTTTAAGGCTGCTCCGGTTTAAGGGGAAACACTGTTTATGAAATAGTGACATAAATCATATGGTGTGAATTCAGGCAAAGTCAGTAATTTCATCAACAAGTCTGGAGGGAGAAGGTATGGGTCGGTTTCTAAGCTAGCTGTTTCAGGCTTCTGTAAATACCTCCGTCTATGAGCCCCAACCAGGTGTGTTACCTTCACAGACAAATTAGCTTGATTCCAGCAAGTAGAAACCATGAATAAACTGACAAAAACAACTTGGATAAACAACTTTAGCCACTCAGTTCAATACTCCAGATTCTCACTTCCGATCTACATCATGGTGCTTCGAATGATTAAGTGTCGTAGTTGCAAAGGGTCAATACTAGGGAATCCACTTTGTCATGAATGATGTTTTAACCTAAACAATGTAACATTATCTGAAAGTCATCTGGCTAATGACTCAAAGCTTTGTGCTGACATCTAAGCGTAAAATAAATGCAAATCAGTCTGATTAAAATTACAATACTAATGCATGTGTTGATAACTATAGGGGAAAAAAGATCTGTCATAGCACCTCAGTGAAATGCTTAGTTCCCCTTTAGCACCTGCAGAAACAACTTTCTGGAGCCGCCGCTGAGCGTCGCCCCTGTCGGAGTCCCAGCGGAGGGTGAAGGGGGCGGGGTGGTGGGCCTCCGCGTCTGCCTGCCACCCACCCCGTCTGGTGTTCTCTAAGCAGATGTGACAAACAAAAAAATCGTCGTGAGCCTTTTTTTCTAGGGATGAGCCCGGGTTGTTTGCTCAGCGTTGTAATGATGCGCCCTGTTGCACGCCTCTCGAGCTGAATTTCATCACCGGGAAAAAACAAACAGTGTGGAGTGAGGATCAAAGTGTCACTTGAAATGCTATCATCAAGCAGAGCTGAAGGGACTGACAGCTCCTCCCAACTCCAGCTGAGAGAAGGAGCCTTTTTGTTTCCTGCCGCATCAGCTGGGACGCAGAGGAGAGGAGAGGAGCCGAGTATTGACTATCGTATCGGCCAGACGAGCGGCTTTAAACCAATCACCCATCGACTCCGTGCATCATGGGACTATTGGCACAAATGCGCCTCTCACAAAATGCCCCCACGGTTCCTTTTAATCAAAGCCACTCTCCGAGCTAAATCAATGCAAACTGAACAGCCAAATCTATTAACGAGACTCACTCTCAAAAGTCCACATTTGTCTTCGCGCTAACGCAAATGGAGTCTATTCTTAGACGTCGCTTTGTTTGCATCCTTCCGACTCCCGAGACGGCATATCCGTCTTGAACCTCTGAACGGTTCAGCGTCAAGCCTGCAAACCTTCCTCTCCACCATCCTTCAAAGCGGGCTCTGAAGTATCTTATTTATTTATTTTTTTAACGGGACTCCGCAGAGGCAGACCTGAAGGCGTTTTTGTCAATCTTACCTTTTAGTGCAGAACTCTTGGCAGGCCGCGGCGTGGGACACCTGCCCCAGAATTAAACCGCGACGCCTCTGCGCTCGTGAGAAAGCGTCCTTGTGTCTGAGTGAAGTTGTCAACAACTCTGGGAGCTTTCATGCCGTCAGATTTGTTTCTCTTTCTCTCAAACAGAAACGCTACGGAAGCGAGAAAAAGGAGCCCGTTTATTTCTGCTCGTGCGCTACGAACACTTCCCTCTTCTTCCTTCACCCCTGGCCGCCCCGTTGTGACCTTCTCGTCCAACTCCAATCATGCACTTACAGTTCAAAGAGATGCATTTTTCATCTCGGGCCTTGAAATATTAAAACGCTTACGCAAGACGCACTCAGCCGGGCGGACGTAACGAGTGTGTCGGGTCAGGGTGGAGCCGGGCAGAAGGGCTGATTTCCACACGCCAGAGTTGATCTGCTCAATAAACGAGACCCGCTTTCATCACATTCAGTACAACAGCAGATTTACTTACATACCGTTTTATTAGCTTGATTAAATCACATTTTTTTAAAAGATTTACTGCAGTGTCTGGGAAGGTATGGTTAGCACCCTGACTGATCTGATCCAGTCTATGTATAGAGTTGCAGCGTGCAGAGCAGAGCTGCCTTTAAAGACCACCTACTCACCTCACTCTGTTTTTCCTCATTTTCCTGCAGGGAGGTTCTGTTGTAGGCTGTGAAAGATGTAGTGGAACAGAAGTACAGTCAAGATACATAGAAAGTAAAATCAATGGAAATCCTTTTGCTCAGTGCAGCTCGTAGCACAAACGGATGCTAGTTATTTTGAAGCTTTGAGATTTTACTTGTTTTTTTGCCCGCCATGAGTCGTTTTGGGTGGAGGAGGCTGGGGGTGAGGCGATGAGAGGACGCTTATCGTATCGTTAATCATTTATCGCGAAACATTTCTTGTCATGATAAGATTTTTGATTTATCGTTGTCACGATAAGTTCCAGTTAATGTTTAAAAAACGGACAAAAATGTTGTTTTTACTATTTTTGCCACTGTTTTTTTTTTTTTTTTGACAAGAGCATCAGTAAATATCAGTTCTTTTTAAAATATGATTAAATGCAGTTACTGTGAGCAGAGGCGTATTTCACATCATGGGAATGTCTTTCCAGAGCAGTATTTGTGTTAGTGGGGATATTAAAGCTGCGTCATGCAGTCACACGATACAGTTCACTAAAAAAATAAGCAATAAATAGTTCTCATGGTCTTTTTATTGCTATCACAATAGGATTTTTGTTGGTAGGGTTTGACTTGTCGCCCAACTCGAAGTAGGGTTAAGTTCATATCGCTTAACCCTACTTCAACCCACTAACTCCACATCCAGAAAGTTTTGTATCGCTGTTGACAAGCAGCAAAATGGTTCTGGGTTTGAATCCCAGTCTTTGCATTGTCTTCTCATGTATGGTTTGAAAAGTATTTATTTAGGCCCATATATCATTTTTAATGTCATTAGTAACACATTTTTATTGTTTATCTCTATGTGACAGTGCAGTAAAAATATTATTCCAAGATGGTGTTTAGCTGGATTTGCTTTCCTTAGATTATCAGCGGCCCCCACTAAGCTCCACTGGGGCTTTTTTGAGTTTCTGCTTTGACGACCGATGAGTTATTTTCCATAACATATTCATAGTCTACTGTAAGCAAATGTGGTTAGGTGCCTCCAATAAATCATAGCGATCAGCATGAGGTTGTTGGGACTTGTTTTGATGTAATCAGGAGTTATAACCTGTCATATTTCATAAGAGTCAGCTGCACCGAACACTGATCTGCAGCGAAGTCCATAAAAATAGATTATATTGTAAAATCTTCAGTAAATTATATATTTCACATTTGATTATATGTCTCCATAATTCATCAGAAAACGTAAATGCCTACAAGAATAGTTTGATACATTGTGGTTAATTGAAGTCGTACGACTTTAAGGGTATGAAAAGGAAATTTTCTGGAATTAAATGGAAGTGGTGAAGAGACCAGTATGTCTTTTCTTTAACTGGATTTAAATGACGGTAAGTGAAACCGACCTCTGATTGGTCGATCATGTGAAACACTCCTTCAGACATCGGAGAGTTTTCTCAATTCTTCAAATGTCAATAACTTTGTCTCCTTTAAACATGTGATCAACGAATAAAGCAGAGGTTTATCTTCAACACTTTATACTCATTAATCTTTGCATGGTTCCATAGTTAGTTATAAAATATGGACTTGAAAGCTTTTTGAATTTCTGAACTATCCAGATGACAAACTTTAACAAAGTCATTGATTTGTCCAGTTTTAGGAAGGAATTTTACAAACAAACAAGCTCAGTAGGAGTTGGTTTGTTTTGACTAATTTGAAGTCATATAATCAAATTAATAGCACAGATTTGTGTCTTTATTTTACATAATTGAATGATTTCTCTGTTAATATGGTTAAACAGGAGCATGACTGTATTAAAGGGGGCATATTGTGTTATTTTGACTCCCTTATGGCCAAACGTACACAGTAGATCACCTGGATTTATTTAGATTTTACGACTAAAGAGTGATCGTAAATGTGCTTCTACTTCTCAGGACTCATTGAGCTGATCTGGCTGCTGTCCAGCTGATCTTCTTACCAGTTTGAAGGCCAAAGCAACAACCTTGTGTACTTTTGATTAGACTGTAACAAGAAAGTGGAAATTGACAGCAAGTACAAAATACCCCAAACCGACCGCTTTTCAGTCCAGGGGCCTCGTGCATAAAAGAGTGTGCAGCTTTCACACTAAAACGTACGGAAAAATTTAGAAAAGTGCAGAGCACAAAAAAATCGGATGCATAAAGCCGTGCGCACTCAGGTGAACGCGCACCTTTCCTTTATAAATCCTAATTTGCGGGAAATAGAGCGCAGCTGCTGGTCCGCCCTGTCTCCTCCATAAATACATTTGTAAATTAGTATAAATACCCGGAAGTATCTGCCACCATGTGAAGCAGTAGCCATGGCAACGTCCTTGTTTGTAGCAGTATAAATATTTATAATAATACTAACTATATGTTTGATTTAAAAGGTGCTTTAAAGACAATGTGTCAGAGAGTGGGAATGTGTTTATTCTAAATAGTGGAATCATGTGCAGAAGTTGTACATTTACATCCATTTTCTTACACCCTTGTCCCTATTGGGGTCGGGAGGTGTTGGTGCCTACCTCCAGCTAACGTTCCGGGCGAGAGGCCAAGACCAATTAACCTGACAGTCATGTTTTTGGACTGTGGGAGGAAGCTGGAGAGAACCCAGGGAGAACATGCAGAAAGACCCCTGGCCAGGAATCGATCCCAGGACCTTCTTGCTGCAAGGCAACAGTGCTACCAACTGCGCCACTGTGCAGCCCTCCAGGATGATCAGTCTGGATTAATGTAAATGCTCATAAACCATCATCAACATTTCCCAGCTGATCAATATGATCAATCGCTCCCTCTGAATCCTTCCATTGGTGATG
>CAEFZY010056718.1:0-13062 GCA_903066815.1 Brachyrhaphis roseni
GGTTTGCGCAGCAAAAATTTTCGTTTGTGCTGCTTTGGCTTTGAAGATATTAATGAAAGGTTAAAGGTCAAAAGGTCAACCAGCCCCCCCACTTTTCTAAAATCAAACAAAATAGGTGTCAATCAACTCGGCTACGTTTGTACTGGTTTGTGCAGCAAAGATTTTCGTTTGTGCCGCTATCATTTTAAGTGGGGGGGCTGGTTGATCTTTAACCTTTTATTAATATCTTCAAAGCCAAAGCAGCACAAACGAAAATTTTTGCTGCACAAACGTAGTCGAGGTAATAGACACCCATTTTGTCTAATTTGAAGAAGGTGGGGGGGTGGCTGGTTGACCTTTGATGACCTCTAAAAACATTTCTTTATATCTTTAAAACGATAACAGCACAAAGGAAAAAATTTTCTGCACAAACCTGCACAGACCAGCACAAACGTTTGACACCAATTTTGTCTGATTTGAAGAAGGTGGGGGGGCCAACTTCACTCAGGTGTTTCACCTCTTTCCATTAAAGTCTCCCTTCATTTTTGTCCACTTCCTAATTTCATGAATAATTTAAGGCCCCTAAGTAGGAACATTTTTCTGCTTTCCTCATGCAGTGCTGTGTGAAAAATATTTACCAGATTATGGATTTATTTTTTATTTTTTTTGGTTTCTTGCTAAAGCGGCACGTTTCAAATGATCACACATAAGATGATGTACCTGAGGTTTTAGAACTTGTTCACCAACATAAAGTAGGGGGAAAAAATCAAAAAGCATAATACTTTTTGAATCATGGATTTCTTCAAATCAGTCCATGATTTCAAGAAATTCATGGACTGATGAGAAACAAAGCAACTTACCTCCATCAATCCAGGTTAGAAAGGTTCTTTTTAAAAGGCTTTGAGATTCCCATGAATCACCACGAAAGGCATTGTCCTTAAATAAGCTTATTTTTACTTAGTTTCTACTCATAATCTTGTGGTTATTGCAAAAAAAAAAAAATTAAGTTTTCAAAATCTTTCATCAATCTGCAGAAACTGTCTTAAAAAAATCAAAATCAAACCCATCGCACAGACTGCTTTTATCTCTCTCCAGTCCATTCTTCCTTTTTTTGATTTTAATCATTTTCCTTTCCCAGTTTTATCTCTAGATTTTTTTTGTCTCCCGTTTTCCTTCAGTTCCTCTTGTGGAGTAAAATTATTTGACTTTGACCACATCTTACAGGCAGATAAGCCAAGGATCAACCTTAAATCAACAGATAGGACCTTCCCCGCAAAACTAAGAGATCTCAGAACAGTGAAGACGATAATCAAATCACTTTGTCCAATCTCTTTAAACTTCAAAAACCCACCCGAGGACTAAGTTGCAGCAAATCTCGGATAGATTTTTTTGTTTTTTTTGCCACATAATAAACATGATCATACAAAGAAAATGACAGCAAGGATAAAAATCTGAAAGTAATTGAAAAATAAATTCAGTACTCCAAAGAAGGAGATGAGACTGTGTCAGTCCCCGTTTTACAGTTCAGAGAGAAATTTAACAGACAGGATTTGCTCATTTTACTCTTTTCTTTCAAAGAACCAAAACAACTTTAACATACTTTATGCAGGGGTCTCCACTCCGTCCCTGAGTCTTCTGTTTTGTTTTAGCAAAACGTTCACAAAGAGAGCGCCACACTTTCCTGCTGATGGCCTCCTCTGTGAATGATGACTTTGTAATTTTCATTCAGGAGTTTTTAGCAACTTGGCAATCTTTTGAAGGCATTTTGTGATGAATCTTACAAATGTACATAATTCCTCACCATGACCGATATGTGCTCCCTGAAAGTATCGGTTTTCACAACAAAACCGAGTTGTGAAAGGGGACTAATTGAAGCAAAATATCAACATTGTGTCTGTAGTTTATGCAGAAATGCATTAGGACAGCAAACTTCTGACCAATCACACCTCACATTGCGCAGAGTTCTGCAAAAATAATTCAAGTCTGGTGTCTCGACAGGGTACATCACATGATCAACAAGTGGATTTAGCCACAGGCAAAAACCATAAAGAAGACAACAGGAAGTAGTTGGATAATTTTTTAAGGACTAATTGCGTGAACAAACTTATTCACGTGATTTTAATTAGAATTAATTTTAATTTAGTTAGGAAAACCACAATGCTGAAATTGTTTTTTTTGTTGTTGTTTTTTTAGCAGATTATTCACAGTTTTGTGCACATTTGTAATAGAAACATGACAAGTGTTGATCTTGCAGAAAAGCAAAGATAAAGACAGAAGTACTTGGCAAGTAATACTGTCCAAAGGATAATGTTTACATTAGTGGCAGCTTCGATCCTTGAAGGATTTTTTCCAATAGATGGTTATACACTGAATCACCGGGTCAAGTCTATCATCCATGAAAAGAAAAACTGTGGAACTGACACAGAAATAAACAGATAAAATATAGAACAGTTTTTAAAACTGCTCAGTGATGGGAAAAATTCAGAAACCATTGGGTTTAAAATGCACATAGCGGTCACTTGAGTTTTTAGGATTTTTAATCATAATCATATCACAATGATCTCTGCATTTATTCTCCCAAAGTTCTGATCTGAAAATCCTCAAAGACTTAACTGAAGTCTCAGGTGGAGTGTTTGATCGTTTCAGTTTTTGATAGGGAATCAAAAACAGAATTATAAACAAGAACTAGAGAATAAATATGTTTGTGACCAAATCTTGTTTGTTACCCTGAAGGACTCGGAGGCTTTCAGAAGTGTTTCTACATGGTGTGTGAAGGCTGAGGGCTACTGTGCTTGTCAGATCACCAAAATCACAAACAGTCTGACGGTGACATTTCAGTTGTGTGCAGGCGTGTGGGTGTGTGTGTGTGTGTGTGTGTGTGTGTGTGTGTGTGTGCGCCATTTCCTTTTACAATTTCAGGTTTTCCTGCTGGTGATCTTTATAAAAATTGTGAAAAGTAAATGTTGCTTTGCCATTCAACAGCATGTGCAAACGTGAGATTGCGCTCAACTAAAATAGTAAGGACTAAATGCACAAACAGAAAGAAACCCGTTTGTTCACTGCATATATGATTTGCTGCTTTTACTTCTTCTTGTCACTTTTTTTCCAGGAAGCTCTTGTTTCCATGCAACCATTCCTGTCTTGCCGAATCTTCCTGTTTCTTCTTGTATCTATTTCAGAACTACTTTGAAAACAAGACTTTAATAAAAAGACATTTTTATCATTAAGAAATCATGTAAATGGCCTAGTTCACTCTGCAGCAGAGTGAACCAGCTGCTGGTGGTGAAGAACCAGCTGGTTAGAAAATAAGTTGTTAAAGATATTTTTGTGGACCTTTGTATCCAGCTCCTCCTCGACATGCTGTAAAATTAATCTTGCATTTACATATTAGGAATTCCAGTATTTATTGCTGTGAAGAGAGCCATTCTATATAATAGCTGTTTTTGGAGCACGAAAGGCAGTGCTCTGGGTTGTTAATTAAAACATTAGGCAGGGCTGTTATTTCCTGTGACAATCTTCATATGCAACACGTTTATGGCTCTGCACAGAACTATGAAAGAAAGCGGTGCCAGCGAAATACCCGAGTGAACCTTTAACTACCCCACTTATGTGGGACTGAAAGGCTGTGGTGCTCATTTCATGGGTAAACATGTATTTCCACTTGGCTGCCTTCCATCTACCCTATGTGACAGTCACTCAGGCTGTGGCTTACAATGGCATTGTTGTGGGGTCTGAGCAGAAGATGGAGCACAACACCATATCAATTTCTGATCTGTAGGTTTTATTTACACATTAACGCATGGGTACTTGTCCTCTTTTTACGTCTCACTGTACACCAGACTGTTTTTCCTCTTTCTTTTTTTTTCTTCCCCCTTCCTCTCCAATTTCTGTCTTCACCATCATCCTCCTTATCACTTCACACCTATGTAGGCTCACATGTGCTTTACGGATTAAGCTGCTGATGTTGTTTTATGATGCATAAATCGGTAAGAAAGTAAAAATGTAATTTGTAGATTCTGCTAAGTAATTTCACATCAGAGTGACTTATCACTGAACTGTGGATTGAGACATATACCTCTAGGTTTTCATCTGAGGATGGTATGGTGTTTTTCAACTGGAGAGAGGCAATTTTTTAATGTAAATTAGCATTTAAAAAGCCATTCTAATAGAGGCAGTGTTCCTTAACATTGCAACATGGGATTGTCAAGTGATTTAAGCCAGACCTTTGATTTGTTATCTGTTCAAAAATATTTATTTATTGTATGCCCGAGAAGTTTTCAATCCATCTGGCAAATTGCTCCAAGTACTATGGAAACCATTAGCCTCAGCAGCTGTTGCTATGGCGAAGATTTTTCCTGGAGGCATGAATATAAGATGGAGGAAACCCAGATTGCTTCACTGTTGCATCTGGATATAAAACACCATGACAGAGTTGCTAAATTGAACTGACTGGGAGAAGCACAGTGGCTTCTTTCTCTATTAGCTAAACAACAGTGACTGACTTTGGATATTTCTGTCATATTGATGTAGGCTATTTGTTTTTTTTTTTCTGTGTTTTGAATAAACAGCTTTGTGCTTTAGAAGCCTAACTTTTATGTCTGAACATAGGTTTATAACAGTAAATCTATTTTAATTTTCTTCTAAAACCCAGGGAAATTTTGATGAATGTAAGTGCCAAATAAATTGTCCAAAATACAGCAAGACATTTTTATAAATGAGAATGACTAAATATTTTCTGTGAAGGAAATTAACTTGATTGTCCATTTAGTCCCAAAGAACTGGAGAACTCTTTCTCCAGTTTTGTCTTGCAAAGTTTTGTAACTAAATGATCAGACTAATTATATTTCTTCAAACACATTAGGTTATATAGAAGTTTGTAGTTTGAAAACTACAAACTTCTTTGTATTTAATTAGAATGTTAAGTAACAGGTGGACTTTATGTAATTGTGGTGTGGACGAAGGATGATAAATTAATTTTTTTAAATCTATTACAAATAAAAACCTTGAAAAGCCTACATATGTAATCTCATCTGAGTCAATCAGCTGAACGTCTTTTGTTTGCAATTGCAGATGAATTTATTTTTGGAATATGTCTTGACCATTTAGAAGTATTTAGACATATTTTTGTATGATTTCTTGCAAAAAAGCTTAAGGTAGGTCACAGCGATTGATTGGTGTCTGTGAGAACAGATTTTTAAAGACTTGCCTCAAATTCTCGATGGGATTCAAATTTGGACTTCCACTTGTTAACTCTTCCATTGTTGCCCTGGTTGAGTGTAGTGTTGTCCTGTGGGAAACGCAACTAAACAGTCTTCCTCATAGTGTTAGCAGGTCCTCATGTAGGATCAGCCTCTGTGAAGTTGTATCCATCTTCCCATCACCTCTTTGTTTCCCTGTCCGTTAAGAAAAGCATCCACACAGCATGCTTTTTTTTTTTTTTAAGTCTTGCTGTGTGGATACGTTTGCTGATTACTTGACTTCAGTAAGCAACTGACATAATTTTATGAATACCATAAAATACTTTTTCTTGCCTCTGCAGTCACATGGGGCTTTGACTGCCGATGGATTAAATGAGAGAGACGATCAGAAGTGCAAATACAGTTTATTGTTGAAACTTTCACCATGTGTTTTATTCGTATGTCAGGTATATTGGATTTTTAAGTTTATGAGAAACCTTTCGTCTTTCGAAAATGCAATTGCAATTTATGGTTCTGTCTAGTTTTTTTTCTGGCTCAGATTTTGTAAAATTTGACTTTCTGGCTGTTTTTTTTTAAATTAATTTATTTATTTATTTGTAAGCTTCAGTGCAAAGCTACAGTAGTTAACACTTTCCTCTCTCGGCTAAAACATTTTCAGACCTTTCTGTGAGGAGGTTTTTATGTGTGTGTTTCTCTAGTTACTCCAGCATTCTGCTGAACAGTCCTTGTGTAAGTAGCGAACTTTGACCACAGTGTTGCGAAGCATGACTGTGGAGCTAATAAACTGAAGATATCTGTCAACGCACTCCCGATGGAGCTGAACGTAGCCGATCAGTTTGGAAACAAAGTTCACAGATCTCATATTGCACGCTGCATCACGGTTTTTCAGTATCTCTCTACCCTGATGTTTCTACTCATCTCCTTTACACTGTCAGAACTGATGCTTTTGTTTTGTTTTTAGCATTAAACAGATTTTCAGTCGTAGCTGACAGCACTGCAGCTTTGCACCTCTAAAACATAACCCATTATTATCAAAACTGAATTCAGTGCACTCCAGAAAATTTTACAGTTGCACACAAGGTTCCTCACTGAACCCTGTGGATAGTGCAGTCTTTATCCAGCCTTGACAAAACTAGAGTTAGGTAACAGATAAAAAGGTAGATTTTTCCAACCTACCTGGTAGATAAAAGTAAAGAAAAATGTATAATAGAACAATACAAAAAATATGAATCTTGAATTTTCTTAAATACAATTTTCTATGCTGTATAAAACAAATTTGTAGCACTGTCCAATTTAAAACCACAAAGTTATCCTTCCTTGCAGGCTTAGTCGACACCAGACTCTCTCTCTACTATGTTGCCGTTCTCTTGTGGTTTCACAGAAATTGTATGATTTAATATTTATGTATTGGTGTTTTTGATTTAGCTTCTGTAAGCTGTACTACAAATGCAGTGACATCAATTACTAAGTGACATATTAATTAGTGAATTTAGTAAGTACGCAAATGAGATAATTAAGACTACAAGGAATTCAGATTTCAAGATGCACAATGTATCCAATAACAAGGTGAAAGGGAGATTTAAGTGTTTTAAGCTAACATTAGGTAACAGAAATAATATGCTTGTAAAATAAGAAAAAATAATAATATATGCTTAACTAATTAAATTCAAAGCAATATCAGAATTGAGATTTGATATCTGTTTTTCTTTAAGAGAATTGAGTTTAATTTGTGAAATATTTTTCAGATTTCTAAGTGAATCCAGATCAAAGACTAGATTCCTCTAGTCTCTCTTTAAAATCAGCACATTGCCACAGAAACACTTTGGTAAACCACCTTTGGCTGAAATCCATGCTAATTAAAACTCCATTCTACAAAGGACAAAAATAAACAAAACAAACGCCACAAACTCTTCCACAAATGGGTATTTGAGTGGATTTTTTTATGGACTGAAGTAAAGTGGAAACATTTGCTATTTGGGTAATTGAAATTATTTTGTAAATGATGAACCCATTAGCTGTGCAGTTATTTACAGTACTGGCACAATGCATTAAGGATTTCCTGTGTACTGGTACATTTGAGAAGGTGAAAATACACATCTGTTAGGACTGTTAGTTGTTTACAAAGTTATATTGTTGAGAGAAAAAGTATGCAATCATTCTGTATGTATCACCACATACTAGATTCATAGTTGGCATACAAGCTGGCAGTTCAGCCCTGGCATTAGCTGGAAATATTTAGTACCTAATATAGCAAAACAACATTCAGTTCTGGACTTTTTTGTTGTTTACAAACGACCAGAATTAATCTTAGAAATAACTGGGAAAGGATTGGTTAGAAGAGATACGACAGCATTATTACGATTTTGTAATTTTTACATTTTGGGCATTTAAGATGCTTTTGTTTGAGTTTATCCAATATATATAGAATTAATTGAAACGTTGTTTATACATTGCCTGTTCAAAACAAAGTCACCATCAGGATATAACTAAAAAGAAAGTATGAGGCTCCTGTTTGATAATTACTGCATGGCAGATCATCTTTGTGTTGGCAACAGGTTATTTAACTCCAACTGATGCAGTGAGTAGTTTCTCATTTCTTAAACAACTATGTCCAATTGCCCAAAGCATTATTAAAAATTGGAGGGAAAGTGGGGAATCATTGTCTTCCAAGATGACAATGCCAATGTTATTTGAGCTCTAATTGTAGCAGTGGTTCAGGGATCCTGCATCATTGTTTTTCACACATGCATCGTCCACCACATTATGTTTCTTTTGGATATTCTGGAGAAGACTTTTTGCATTGATCAGATTCATTATAAGCTCTTGGTGATGGTAAAATATTATGTGACCTTTTTTGGTGATAATTCTCTTTTTGTTTGGCCAGGCAGTGCAGTTATCTTTCATAGATGTAATATAATATGCCATCCATGGTTGTCTGTTGTACATTCTTGCTACTTACAGTAGCAAGTAAAGAGACAGCAAAAAACACATCTTTTTTTTTAAAACACATTTCCAACTGCACTTTTTGTGCAGGCAATAAATATACAGGCCCAAGGTACAAATATTTTTTTTTATATCAGACAAAAACATCAAACATGAGAAACAATGTTTCCTGCCAGGAGAGAGAATTAAAAATGATCCTGAACTGAAGAGGCGCGGCTATTTGAAACCTGTGCTTTGGGACTGAGGTTTATTATTCTTTGATGCTTTATTTTGAGAAGAGTGTGGGTTTTCTTATTTTTTCTTCTCAATTATATGAGAATAAAATAAATTTAAGGTCCAAGCATTTATTATTCAAAACAGAATTGATCCAGTGCCAAGGAAACAGAACTCTGAGCAAAGAAGACTCAAACGACATAGAAAATCTATAAATACAACCTGCAAAGAACAAAACATGACTGAATAGGTCTTTATGTCTTAACATATTAATATCCTGGTTATGAATAGTCTTATAGAACAGAATACATAATACTGTAACTGAAGACTATCATCTGAAACTCGTAACTTTTCCTGCATTCTTTTTCTGCTGACTGAAATTCATCAAAAGTTTTTTCCCCGGTCTAAAATGCCTTGGGTTATTTCTTTTTTTTAGCCATTGAGGATAACCTGTGGTTAATGAGACAAAATGTTAGAAGTTATAATTCAACCGTACTTTGGTTATCGGTCACATGTCACTGAAGGGAATAACATTAGAATTGATTTCTTTTTTTTTTAATCAGTTCAAACTTTTTTGATGGAGCCCTACTCTGAGAGGCTTCAAAAGTTAATCGAAACTGTCAGATGAGGCAGGGATATAAGGAATAACTGAATTTTTCCCTTTGCTATAAATCCATAAGAGATCAAGAGTATAATGATGAGGGGGTGAATGTCTGTACATTTTCATTGGAATTTAAATAACAGAAATGCAGAGTAAGTTGTTTTTTTTAGGGGGGGGGGTTTAGGTAGATGGTTCACTACAGTAAAGTAGTTTTAATATTTTGATTCGGAGATAAATAAGTCTCATTGCAAAATGTCTACAACTTCACAGGATCAAAGATCTTGATGGTGAGTTGTCTTTAGATCAACTCTACTTCTAATCTGGGGATCTTTTTTTGGAGAAGTGGTTTGTAAAGTTTTATCAAAAAGGTCACTGGTTCGAATCCCAGCCTGGGCTCTAGAAATGCTTCAGGCTGCATGTCATTTGCAACCAAAGCAGGATAACATATTTAGCTCTGTCCATCTTTCTGACAACTATCCATATATCATGATGCTTCTATGAATATGCAATGGCAGTTATTTTGACACACATGTTTTCCATGTTTAAAAAGTCCATCTAAATTAGAGGACCTTCTTCTGTAGGTTTTCTGTGGCCTATTGCCAGTGGGATTTGAGGAATGTATGACTAGTATTTGTCATACAGCCAAAAGATTTCCCTTCCTGAGCTGTTGATCTACCATGACTTACTATGGTCCTCTTGGCTGCTTTTCTGATAATGCTCTCTTTTCCTGGTTTGGAAGTTTAGGAACACAGCCTTGTTTTGGGACAAGGCTGTGTTCCTAAAGCATGCCAAGGCTTGCATGGCATGCAGGCTTACAGTTCTGGCATACTCCATGTCAGATTTCAGAAGAGAATAAAAGAAGAAAACATAAACCTGTCATAGAGTTTTCTAAAGAAATTAGGTAACATAGCTAAAAGCAAGGGTAATTCAACATCTTTGATGTGGTAAATTAATGTAAAAATTTGACTTTTGCTTTCATCCAACAATTTCTTCCAGATTCTTGAGTGTGAAATGGTGTTTGGAGAATAATATAGTAACCCCTCTCTGGGTCTTTGTTTTACGCTAAATAACGTTTTTCATGGCAGTTCTTTTTTTTTTCTTTTCTCAAATAGTCATATCATATTTAATTGTACTTCTTATTTTGATCAAACATCAGAATGAACCCCACATTTGCTTGAAATTGCAATGTGGTGTTGATAAGCGTCACGGAGTGGGATTTACTTCTGTGGAGGCGTGAACTAATCTCCTAATAATGAGGTCCGTCTGCAGCAGTGACAATAACAGCAGCACCTGCACTTTAATACTCGACACCGGTCGACACGGACAACATCATACTGCCAGACTAATCGGCATTCACTATCAAGCCATCCTGAATATAACTCACCATTTCATTTGAACCTCAAATATTGCTGTTTCCAGATACACCTGTTGACTGCTGCACTGCTCTGCCTTTGCACCCGCCTGTTGCTGCACACATGCACACCCCCGTTCCGCCCGCTCTCCCTAAAATGGTTTCTCCTGCATAGTTTCCATAGAAACAGTCTAGTTTTAGTGATCTGTTGTTTAGCCTCAGACAGACTGGCTAATTTTTTTTTTTTTTTTCACAATGAGGGTCTTTGATGATAAAGAAAGCTAGGTTGCAGGATTTACATAATGAATGGATGCCACGCTAGATCAGTCACAACCCAGAGCTGATGATTGCTTTTTGATGAATTTCTTTCCCCTGTGTCCTTAGGTAATTCAGCTGCAGAGGTCCATTCTGTGCAAAAAGGGCAATACACACATTTAGATATTTAGGTCAGCTTCTATCTGTTTATCTGAATGCAGCCTTGACACAGCAGTCATAAGGTACAAAACCAAGGGAATACATTTTACATAAAGCCTCACAACAAGGCCAGCAGAGAATGGCCTCTTCACATTCTGCTTTATTGAGAAGTTTTGTTTTTTTGAGGACATCTGAAGACTTTTTGCACCTCGGGGTAAACTTGGTGCAAACATTGTGAAAGGCCTCTTCTAATCTGACCCATGCGACGCACAAAGATGAGTAACGGGTATACATTTATATATGTCCGAGTTTGCGTGCCACAATGTTGAGGGAACGGGGAAATTTAATCGCTTCCCAACAGGTGTGAATGGTATTGATTTTTGCCTGCTTTGTGAGCTCCAAACCCTCAGGAAGGGACACGAACCCCTCAATCAATGCAACCTCCCCTTGGGGTCTAACACCACTCTAACACACTGCCTCCTATTTTTGTGAGGGTGTGTAAACAATGGATTCTTGTGCTTGAGGGTTGTACAAAGGTGAGCTTTAATGTGCTTTTAAAATTGTTGTTTCTTCTTGTGGGGAAAAAAGTAAAGGTCTTAAACAAAATTCTGGAGGTTTCTGTTCAGTTTTCAGCTTGCAAAAATACTTCACCTGTTGCTGGGGAGAGAAAGAACATCAAATAGTTGAGGGAGTCTGTTTTGGCTTGGTGAGTGCTTACGTCGATAAAAGGCCTTTCCTTTTCCGTCTGTCAGAGAGCTGAAATTACGTGACCTCCAACAGAAGCAGTGCCACTGTGATCTGACCCCTTAGTGGCACAATCTCATCTCCTTGCATTTTTTTCTCCCACTCCTCTATCCATATCCAGACTCGCAAACTCCCACTTCTTTGTGACTCTCCAGTAATGCTTGCCTCAGCAGGCAGGAGGGCCAAAAGGACTGCATAAAGGGACTGTGTTTACTGCCACAGCTAATATCCTCGTTAACACTAATCTGTGGGGAGTGTGAAAACCATAGCGAGAGATGGAGTCTTTTCAAAGCGGTAAAAGAAGGGAGGAATGGGTAAAATGGAGTTTGGGGGCGGAGGGGGAAAAGAGTAGGAAACAGAACCAGACAGACTGAGAGACCAGTGAGCTCGTCTGAGCTTTTGATACCTTTCATGATGGAATGAAAGGTATGAAATTAACTTCCCTCACCCGTCCATTCCCCCCCTCTGCAAGCAGGTTGCACTGCACGCTTCCCATGCAGTGTATCTGGCACACCTACACCGCAACATAAATTCCCTCATACATGCAAACAAGTATTCTCATTAACAACCCAATGACGTTGGCAAGCTTCCATGCATAATCTGTGTCTCCATTAGACACACACAGCTAATGGATCATTACTTTAAATATGTTCTCTGTCAAGCATGAACCTTGAGCAACAGAAAATCCCCATGTGGTGCAGAGGCACGTGAAGTTCACACTGCTTGTTCGAAGGTTCTCTGATCACAAGTAAAAAGTCATTGTCTATGGCTTAATTTTTTTGGGGAGGGCGACTTCTCTGTAAACATAAATCCTTTTCGGGCCATCAGTAAAAACTGAACTGGACTAGAGGTTTTAAAAAAACGTTAGATCACTATTTTTTGACCTTTAATCCTCTCAACTGTCTAAAAAAATGGAACTAATTTTTGGTAATTTTGAAACAGTCTGTTTCAAAACAGACGGCAACATCTACCGTGTTTCCCCGATAGTAAGAGGTAGTGGGGGTTTTAGGGGGATCGGCTAATGTAAGACGTATCCCGAAAGTAAGACATACCGGTAGTAAACTGTACGTTGGAAAAATAGCTATATACCGGTACCTTTTGCATTAACTGCGGGATGCGGACGGTTAGAGCGGGATGAGCGGAGGGATGTGGAGGCCGCGGGAGCAGCAGTAATGTTGTCCACAGCTTCAGTGCCCTCATGTGCAGCCGCTGGTGGCCCTTCTGATTGGCCCAGCGGCTCCTGCATGTGGAAGAAGAAGCCACACCTCTACCCAGCACCGCAGAGGAATTGATCCGATCGCCATTACGGTACAAAGTAAGCAATTCACAAAATGCACCATGTAAAGTTTCCTTAACTTGCGGTATCTTATGGCACAATCGCGGCAAGTCCCCATACGGTACATTGCATGTAGACTTGCTGCGATTGCTGTGGGATACTGTATGGGGCTGTTACCCTATGGGAGGCTGTGATACGGAACCATAAGCAGTGCTTATACCGTACACTACCGGTATATTTTTGCCCCTACCGTAGACATGAACTGTTTTGTGGTGAATACCATACTGTTCAGGTTATTAATAAATGTTAATTTTATGGTTAAAACAAAAATCGACATTTTTTT
>CAEFZY010056720.1:0-44851 GCA_903066815.1 Brachyrhaphis roseni
TGTTCAGCCTGGAATGTGCGTCTTCCTCCTCACGTTTGTATTTTTGCCAGTTTTTGCTCCTAAGGACGGTGGAGAATGGGGTGGTAATTTAAAAAGACGCGGGTTGACAGCATCTCGCCGGGCTGCGTGTCCGTCTCTAGGCAACCGTGACGCTGCGTCGGTCCGCAGCGTTCAGGGGTCCTTTAGCTCCAGCCACGACAATTTAGTTGACCTTAACATTTCCTGTGTTTTATTTTATAATTATTGTTACATTTAGTGTTGATAAGTGCGTGACAGGCGTTTCTATCTGACAATTTTGTATCGGTTCAATACGAGAGTGACATTTAACGTTTTTTTACGGAGGGGTGGTAATTCTATTCAGGGGTGCTGAGGTACAGTTTTAGGGGCGCTAAAGCATCCCTAAAACAGGGCTAGATACGCCACTGAGTGTCACAAATATGTGCAGCGGGACATCTGAGCTCTGTGCGCTGCGCTCTGACATCAAACACAGGGCCGTAACGCACAACTTGGAGGCTGGGGGGAGAGTGGGGGCTTTAAAATCCTTCTTAGAGTTTTCCTGACAATAGTGGACCACACAAAAACACACACAAATTACTAAAGTCTTTTTTTTTTGTACTGTTGTAACCATTGAACAATCTCCCCTTCAGTTCAACCTTATGAGTGGAGACACATGGACCTCACCTAGAAAATATCATGTGGTTTCAAGTCTCACAAACAAAGCCTCGCAGTGCTCTGTTTCTATGTACACATGAGAGTATTTCTGAGTCGATTAGAGCGTCATTTCACCAAATATCAGCTACAACAATGGACAGAGGAACTAACAATTTTTTGCGAAGCTTCACTACATTGATGTTATTTTCAGTCCTAACATTTCATTTTGAAAGGTTTTAGGAATTGTAGAGCGACTCCTGCCTGTGCCGTGTCATTTAGCATTAGCACAGTGCTAACTGGCTAATGTTAGCTCACATGCTGAGCTTAACGGTGTTTTTTTTTTTTAATAAAACTCAGCGAAAGAATTATTTATACAGATGGTCATTTTCAATTCTAACATGGATACGTTTTTTTAGTTTATGTTATTCCATCTTCTAACGGTAATAACATAAACTAAAAAAAGGAAGACATGAATGAAGAAAAACAAAGAAGTTTGGAGAATAGCTTTTTACAAGAGACAAGTGAATTGTGCAACATGAACTGTAACACAATACTGACAACACGTTGCCAGGGTTTTGCACAATGGAAACAGTGTTGGTCAGTGGGCCAAATTAAGCACATACTCTTTCAGCTTGACTAAGTGCACTAATGCGGTGAGCGACCTTGGGAGACACCTTTACAGAAGGGGAGGCGCATTAGTTGAGAATTGCCAAAGAGGAAAGATTGAAAGCAGCGGATCTTGGACCAGTCGTGGAGTCATTTCCCCCCATATATGAGGGCCAGACCTCCACGACTCCCAGATGTTTACCACCATCCCAGCTGCTTCCTTACTCTCTCTTTCTTTCTCTTCATCTCTGCTCCGAATGATTCCTTCCCCCCCCCCTTTTCGGAGACTCTTTAAACCTTGCTTTCTCTATAATCATGCACTCTCAGCTCACCAGAGGTCTTTGAAGTAGGCGGTATGTCTCCAGCCATATGATGATATATGCACTGTATGTTTCCAAAGCAGACAGAAAGCAGAAAAAAGGGAGAGCAGGGAAATGCTGCCATTGCCACAGTGCGGTTTTCCAAATGTTAATTATGTCTTGCTCAACTTTAACATCTTACACGTGTGTGTTTATTTATGAATTTATCTGCATCTGTTATGTCTAAGCGTGCCTGTAGCATAAATGTTTGGAGGCCCAAGCAGACAGATAGATAGAGACATTGAGGAGCGTGTGGGTGTGTGTGTGTGTGTGTGTGTGTGTGCGGGCGTGCGCTTACTTCCTCCCATACACGTGAGGGTAAGGAATTCACTGCATCACGGGTTCAAAAGAGTTAATGGAAATCTTCACTCGCACCAACAAGAGCAGACCTGCCTTTCTTCTCCCTCTGTCTGTCTCTTTATCAACCTCAGTCTGCCATTCCAAGCACTCTTGACTCTGCTTTTGTTAGGTGTTTTTTTTTTTTTTTTTTTTAGTACTGCAGAGCAGGTGAGTAGGTCATCAAACATGTCACCTATTTCTGCACGGTATGCGTCTTAGTCACATATTTTACCGTAAAAATGAAGCACTTGTTCTGGTTCCAAACATAAAGTAGAGCGGTTTCCAGAAGCTGTCTCAAAATGGAAGTATTTTGCAATTTAGAAAATAAACTGTGATAAATCCTGACCCTGCACATTTTAACTAGCAAACAAACTCATAATTAGACAAACATAAAAGCTGCTTTCATTCTGACTTTGAAAGCAAGCTACCTCTGTAGTGATTCCAAGGCTTGCCATCTGTGTGTGCAGCCAAAAGGTGGCACTGTTTCTATATTCACCTAACAACTGTTGTGAAAAAGAAAAAATAAATAAATAAACCTATTGGATTCAAGACATTTTTTTTGTCCATCTTGGAGAGTTCTGCATGTTTAACAGTTTTCATAACACGTCATGAAACGGATCTGGAAAGCTGCAGTTTTGGGGTGTTGTGAAGTAACTTTTTTTTTTTTGAATGGGCACTTTCTTAAATGTAACATGAATTTTCAATGCTGGTGGTGCATGTGTTTAAATTTTGGTGCTTCTTGGAGGAATGTTCCTCCAAGAAGCAAGAAGTAAAAGCTCTCCCATACGTTATTTGGTTGACGCACGGCCACGTGGTTGTGGGATGTTTGTATTCACACACCTTTCGAGGGACACGGGTTGTTACATGTCACGGTTTCCTGAAAGTTAAAAAGATCTCTGCAGAAAACATGGCAGAGATGAACTTCTGAGATTAAGAGGAGGAGATAATGCTCGGCAGTAAGCACTCCTCAAAAGTATTCTTGTCACCTGCAGATACAAAAACCAGAAAGTGGAAGGCTAATAAAGGAAAATGCTCTAGAAGTCTGCTTCTACCACCTGCAGAAATAGATAAATAAAGAGGAACAACAGTGACAAACACCAACAATGTCACTGAAAATTACACAGTACTAATTATTGTTACTTCAAAATGTATTTAGTGATCCACCAAGGGAGGAAGGCTCAGGGTCTTTAGGGGTTCCTACTCCTTTGATATTCTTTTCAATGAACCACTCAGTGTCTGGCATTCATCAGGGACGTTTATTGGAATCCAAAACTCTCTGCGACTGAGTCACTTTGTTGAATCATTTCCAGTTGCTGCTCTTTCCAGAACTTTTCCAGACAGCTGAATCCAAACCTCATGTTTCTTGTATCACTGGTATGTGCAAAACAAGGTGATCCCTCTGCCTTCTTGGGAAGCCTAAGCTGGCTAAGTATGTCCTTCTGTCCCCCTTGTTCTTTTCTTGATTTGATGAATTGATTGCAGTCGCTTCCCTGCCCCTTTCTCATCCATTTCCCAAATAGCTCATGTAAAGTTTGGTGTTCTGCCTCTATCTGTGCTTGTTTTCTCTTTGCCAACATTGTCATGTGTTATTTCTTACAGATTACCTTCCACGTATGACATCAGAGTGGAGTGATATCATTTTATCACGTCGCTGTGTGGGTGCCCGCGATCATGTCTGTGGAATGCCTTTGACTCCAGGAGGTGGTACAGGGATCTGGTTGGTTAATTGTTTCGCCCCTGACATTTGTGAAAAACAATCATGAGTGCCATTTTTTAAACAATGAGCAGTCAACTCTGACCTTCAAATGGGAGGCAAATTGCTCATGTGCAAATCACAGCATGGCTGCATGCCAGCTATTACAGCATTCTTGGAACAATTGTTGCTTTCAGAACAATAAGGCCTCAGAAGATAATCCTGCTTACAGTCACTCTGAGTGATAAGCCTTATTAGAGGCATTATTCCCCATTTCAACAAAACTTTAGAAACAGATTTACCGCCATCCAGTGGAAAAGTTTCAAATTGCAAGAAAATCCACACTTCTATAGGTTAAGAAGTAAAAATGTTTCACAATTAAAGGATTAGAACAATGATAGTAATCTTTAGACTGAGAGTCCCTTTCTTGCTCTCAAGTTTTCCGCTGAGTGGGACTTTTTATTTAAATAAACACTATGTTATGTTGATCATATTTTGGCTGTTTTAATTAAACTTCTTTTACTGTCATTGTGGGTTTGAGTTTTAGCCCTCTGTTTGCCGAACTGTCATAATTTCGTTAATTTATATTATGTCTTTAATCATTGCTTCTTTAGCTCCTGTTTTTGTTCATTTGCAGCACTCATCCGACATCTTCAGGGATTAAATCTTAATTTTTGAATTAAACATTAGTATATAAAGCATGAAGAAACCTGCTTATTGAGTTTTTTTTTAATAATAAATCAAAATAATTTCTTTTTTCTAAATCCATTAGGTTTTTTGTTAGCATGTGAGCTTCATAACTATGAACTTCACCCTGCTTTAATTGAATGTAGGTCATTAGAAATAATCTTTTTGTTAACTCATGAAAATATATATATAAATAACATTCATGCATCTATTTTCTACAGCTGGTTCCATCATTTCCAGACCATTAGGCTACCACCACCATTGCTTTTTTTTTTTATTTTTATTTTTTTATTTATTTTAAATTAATGAAATGAAGTTTGCAGTGCTTTAGATGTTTCTCAATTGTTTTTAGTATAACTCTTGGGAACGTTCACCCATTTTCCATGTTTTCAATCATTATTTGTGGATAATGGCTGTCTGTGTGCTTTGCTAAAGACCCAAAGGTTTAGAAGTAGCGTTGTACTCATTTTCAGGCTTGTAGGTGTCTGTGACTTTGTTTGTCTTCAGGGTCAGGGAATGATGTTGTTTTTTGAGATTTTTTATTTTTTGTGCTGTCAGACATCTTCCATTGGTCTGGGTATTCACCCCATGTGTAACTTTTATGTCTTTCTAAGTGCATGAGACCTTTGGTGTCCATGTGTGTGGAGAACATACAAAAGTACAAGAAGGATTAATGAAGCAGCTTTATTGAAAATGTCTTAACCATAAACTTCAGATAAAGGCAGCATAAGAAAAGGGAAAGAAAGTCAGCAAGTAAGAAAGCAGGGAAGAACAAAAAGCATGCCAACACAATATGCAACAATGAACCTCCTCCTGTCTTCTCTGTACAAGAGGAAGAATGTCACACTAAAAGTCCTTCCTGCCTCTCTCCTTACAGAGATATAATGCTAAAGTCCTGCATGGCTTCTTTCGTTTTGTGATGCGTCACATTTGAGCACCGGGACACATTGCATAGAACAGAAATGTTAAGTATAACAACCCTCTTCTTTTTACATACAGAGAGTGAGTATGTATGAGAGAGAAAGTTTAAAGGTTTCTGTTTGTCTGATTGTCAGAATGGAGAAAACGGAGGATTTCATCTAATTCTAGTGATAAAACTCCACAAATCTAACAAGCTAACAAACACACATCTACCATAATTTACCCCCCCTCCCCCCTCCCAAGCCACACAGTGGCACAACAATACAAATCATGACAGGTCATAAAATAATCAGGCTTATCACAGCTCAAATGGCTTAATGGCTTATATTATAATAGTTTTAAAGTACAGTTTAATACAGAAGATAGATTTACAATTGGTATAAAGTAGAGTTGGAGAGTTTAAGGTAGATGCTGTAAATCTTTACAGCTCTTAATCCCTTTGAATACAAACTGTGTACAACAAGAGGAGGTATGTAGCAGTGAATCTGAGACGAGACCAGATCTATTCCTGATTAAAAAAAAATGATAAAAACCTGTGCAATGCAAAGCTATTCAGCACAACCTTAATGGCAACACCAAACAAGCGCTCCTAAATCACACTTTTCCGTCAGTGATTTGAAAGCCTTCACATGGTGCTAGCTTAGGTAGACACATGCACTTGTCCCCGTGAGTGCAGCGTAAGTAAATGATGTCATTTAAACGGATATTTTTTTTTTTTAATTAAGGAGTTATTATTATTGTTGTTTAGTTTCAATCCAGATTGGTTGGTCCTGGAGGGCAAAGCGAACAGCTAGTCCAAGAGGGGCTGAGACCAAAGCAGACTATTGTGGTCAATTCTGTTGTTACTGTGTGTTTCAATCAGGAAGTTCAATTGTGACTCACTGCCTCCAACCTCAATTTTTTAGGTAAAATTTCACTAATTGGTCTGTAAAAAAAAATGCAATACAAATAGGATGAAGAAAACAGCTAACGCAAACTGCCATTTAGTTTTTGACGCTTCCTAAATTTTTTCATTTTCAATTTGGTCTTAGTTGCTAGTTTCAACCTCCAGTTTCAATTCATCTGGATTTTCATTAAATCAGGAGAGTTATTTACTGACTTTAACTCCAGATAGACTTTATAGATCCTCACTTCAAAATGTTTAACCATCCCTTTAAAAAAAAGTAAAATAAAAAAAAAGAACACTATCAGGAATTTTTCCTCAATCTGTATGATTTGAGTTACTGGGACAAGATGTCAGAAAAGCTACGGTACATTGTGCATGTTATGTTCTATAGGGCAAAAGCCACTAACAACATGGTGTAGGCTGAAATGTTAACAAAAGAACAGCATGTTCAGCATGAAATAACTTCATAATTTTAACCGCAAAGTGTTTTTGTCTAACAACAAGTATGGAAATCATAAAGTTTAGTTACTATTTACCACACATGTGAATGGTAACTTACAACATCTGGACAAAAAATGCTTAACAGACAGTTGTTCAACATGGTGAAGGAAATCATAAAGAAAAAAAATAATCCTTTTTTAATACCCTTTAACCTATTTTGATAACTAATAATACTGGGCTGTGCCTGTGCTTGGGGACAGGAGACATTAGTTGTTAGTGCTAGCATATTCAAGATATAAAAGTGTAAAAAATAAAGAAAAAAAATGCTGAAGGAGACCAGCAGGAGGGACACACATATCCTAAAATAAAATATACTGTTTGCATTATCACAGAGGTGACACGTGGAAATGTTTGAACAACCCTACCAGAGAGTTTGATACGACTGGCACACTTCCTTTCATGTGCGTCTTTCCTCAACGTCATCTGAAATGCAGGGATTGAACGTTACAGTCCGTGACCTCAAACGGGGGGAGTCCGGGAAAGGATGAGCAGCTCCGGCAGCGAGGGGCACCGGACCACCAACACGGGAAGTAAAAACCCAGTCGTCCTGATCCATGCAGTAGCCCATACTGGCCACAGAGAGGAGATGGTGTTGCGATCGTCCCCGAACTGTTACATGACCTCTCCCTGAGGGGACTTGAGTGTTAACAACTTCCTTTAGCAGAAACACAGTGACAAACTGCACACGCAACTTGTTCCTGAGGGTCGGGACTGTGCGTACGTCACAGGGAGGAGAGCGCTGTTGATCCTCAGTGGCAGTGACATTAACAACTTTAAAGAGATCTCACCTAAAAGTTTCTCTGCATCGGTCTACCTTTGGCACAGCAACGGTAAAAACTAAAAAAAAAAAAAAAAGAAAACAGATTGTCTTTTGGCATGATTGTCAGTAGAGAATTCACAAAGAAGTTTTTTTTCTGTTTGTTTTTACAGTTAAGTAGTTTTCTCCCAGTCTCCGGCGAGCTTATCAAGCAGTTCTTTTTCTCTCCACTGTCACCATCTGTCTTCTCAAATGGATCAAAGAGCAGAGATATTGTGCTGTCCATGTGTGTGAATGCATAGTCGCGCCACGCACACAGTAAAACAGAAGTGTACATACACAAACACATTCATAAACTCCTTCCTGAGAGGAGCCAGGAAGTCCCTTCTTTCCATTTAGATCCTATGTTTCACCCGCACCCAGATGCCCAGCAATCCCACGAAAGAGATTTATGCCGACAGGTCGGATATGACCAGTTTTTCCATCTTATTCCCAATCTCTCCTGGGACTTGGAGCTCCTCAGATTCATAGTCGTCATCAAACGTCCTGAAAACAAACAAACAAACAAACACAAAAAAAGCAAATCATGCTGTTATTCTTGCAAATATTCAATCTTAAGTAGTTAATATGAACAATGCATTTGAAGAGTTTTGATATTTGGTCATTTTACAACCACAAACTTTCATGTTTCCTTATTGGGATTTTTCTTTTTCTTTTTTTGACTGACCAACACAAAGTCTATTGTGATTGTGAAATGGAAGGAAAATAATTTTTCTCGAAATACAAAATCGAAAAATTGCATTTAGTTATATCTTCTTTTTTGGCACTACTGGCCTTTGTTGAGTTGTAAATTGACAGGAAAGTCAAGTGGTGAAGAGGCAGAACACACAATTTGATAACAGCCACAAATCATTTATAAATATCTGTACAAGCTTAGCTGCCCCATCCAGTGCTTCACATTCTTGCCCATTCTTTTCAGCAAAATGTGCCCAAACTGGGTCAGACTGGATGGACAACATCTGTGCGCATAAATGTTTATGTGTTACCAGAGTGTTCTCTTTGGAATTAGGTCTGGACCTTAATTCTAACATATGCACTGAAAATGCTTTGATCCAGCCACAGATACGTGACATTGTAGATGTGGATGGATGTTCGAATCATTTCCCTGCTAGAAGTTCCTCTTCAGTCTTGAGTCTTATGCAGCCTGTAAGAGCTTTTCTTCTAGAATTGCCTGTTATTTTGGCTCCATCTTATCATCAACTTTAACCCACTTCCATGTCCATGCTAAAGAGAATAGATGAGGAGTTTTGAGAGGTTCCTCAGCCGACTGTGGTGAGTTGTTCCACGTGTCTCCAAAATGTTGGTGACAAACTGTAAACTGTGTTTCTTGTGGATTTCTTAAACAAAAACAAGAATCGTTTTCCTTCCCCATACTTTGCGTTGATCTATTACATAAAATCCCCCTTATTTATGGTTGTAATATGGCCAAATGTGACAAGGTTTAGAGGGTATAAATTATTTTTAAAGGTACTAAATACAAGTGTTGGTGTGTACCCTTCATGGAGCTGTTCGTTTGCAGTTTCCTCTGCTACCAGTATCTCATATTCCTCTGCAGCATATTTATCCCAGTCAGATGGCTCTGGACCTTCGCTGTCAATGTCCTGAAACACATTTTTTTTTTCATTCTTTAATTTTTTTTCTACAGCCACAAAATAAATACAGCTAGCGAATTTTCAAGAGTCATATAAGGGTAAATAATGAATAGATTAATCCGGAAGATGCGGTAAGAGTTATTTACTTATATTTCTTATTTATTATCATCTATATTACTGAAAATCCAGCAACCTATTATTCAGAGATAGAAGAAGAGAATCCTACCATCAGAAAATGTTGTTAAAATTTCAATCAACTCTAGTACAACTCAGATTTTTATTGTTCCATTTGCTCCGCAGATTTTATTTAAAATCCTATGACATACAAGAAATACAAGTTGGCACCTTTTGCACTGCAAATGGATCTCTCTGCTCGTGGTCCAGGTATTTCTCCAGATTGAAGAATGTGTCGAAGAATATGTGAGCCATCCGGCAGCGCTTCAGATCGCTCAGGGTTATCTTACCTGGAGGAAAGGCATTAATGTGTTTAATGCGAGCACAAAATCAGTGTGTGACTCTCAGATGAAGAAAGTCAAAGATATTAAACCTGGATTCTCGGGCTTGACCAAGTCAAGCATTTGGCAGAGCAAATCCTGGAAGGGCAGCGGTTCGATCCCCATCCTCTCCATCCTCTCGCACTGCTCCTCATAAAAGTATTCCAGCTCAAACATGGAGAGAACGCCATCGCCATCGACGTCCATGCAGCGATACCAGTACTCTATGCTGCCGAGACAAATGGGAGACAGGTTGTCGGTGTTTGCGTTTCTGACAGTGACTGCAAACTTGTAAAACAGATGGTGAGTCACGGTTATCCGAGCAGCTGCGTAATACCTGGTTGGGTTTTTCTTGTCTTCCTCAGATAAGAGGAACCAGACAAACTCAGCGTAGCTCATCCTGCCTTCTCTCTGCACGGCGTTGCCCCTGGAGACGAAACAGACAGAGCCGTTCGCATCGATCGCCACATTCGCCTTGAAGTAATCAGCTCCTCTGTGTGTTTTCACTCACCGGGTTACAGCACCGGAAAACAACCTGTCAATGATTCTGTTTGAGGATGCTGTCAAAAGGGTGAGAATAATGGGAGGAAAAATGAACAAATGTGATCGGACACATCATAAGAGAACGCTGTATTTAACTTCATGTTGTTCTTACCGTGGTCATTGTATCTCGACAGGTCTTTGGGGTCAATGTAGAGGTCGTGGTCGGTGTCCAGCTCCCAGAACTTGCAGTAGATGACGTAGAAGTGTTCGTAGGAGAAGTAGTCGGTGATCTGGTTGATGTCGTCTTCTTCTTCCAGGAGGGCCAGAGTCTGCAGGAAGTTGCTCCTGCGCAGCTCTGTCATGGTGACGCGGCCCGTCCAGGAGCGGTTCACCACATAAAATATCCGCTGGATAACCTGTGGCAGGCAGAGAGGAAAGATGAGTAAATTCACTGGAAACGCACTATTTGTAAAATCTAAGTCATTAAAGTTCATTGACATGGCAAAACTACAGTCTGCTATAATTCTTTACAAAGTCAAAAACAATAAGAGGGAAACATTAAAAAACTGTGCAAATGTATAAGTTAAGGGGAGAATCGTAGTTTAAAATATGCCAATACAGAACAACTAGAAAATATTTTTGTGTGTCAAACTGTGGAATCATTTGAATATTGAACTTAGACAATATCCACACATAAAACTGTTCCAATTGTTATGTAAGCATAATGCTGGATAAGCTGGATATAATATATAATATTTAGTTATTGTTGGTGCGTTTGTTGCTGATGCTGATGATGTATGAGCGAATGGCCCAGAAAGATAAAATATCCATTAAACTACCCATATGAAAGTGACAATTTTATTTGCTTTCATAAGGGGAATTAATTTCAACAGTGAAAAGATGGGAATAATAAAAAAATTAAGCATCTACATAAATCTTTAATAGGAGAATAAATGCAAAGAGAAAAAAAAAAAAACAGAAAAAAAATCATGTTGCTTTAAAGATGGTTCCCACTCCAAGTTGGACAGGAGATCAGCTCACAGTTTAAACCAGGAGTTCAGGTCACACTTAGCTCAACAAAGAGTGGGTCAGCAATCATTTCCTGGTAAATCGACCTCCCAGAGCTGCTAATGTCTTCTACAGAAGTGGATCAGCTGATGCACTAGAATGGTCTTAAAATGGACATGTGGCGGGCCGGGGGTCTCGGCTGCAAATGGGACTGTGGGCGGCTTCGTTTCCATGATGTCACAGCTCGCCGACGCACTCGACGCGTCTCCGCACTTCGACGCAACAAAACCTCAACTTCAGAGGCATGTGTTGCAGCTGCTCCAGTTAGCGTTGGTGAGCGCGCTCCTTCTAATGTTACACAGCAGATGTTCACAGGAACAGCTCTGCTGGCAACGAAGGACAAGCTTGCTGGTATCAGAAACGCAATTCACCGGATTTTATTAAAATGCTCAAAAATTGTGAAAAATTCAACCCTAATTTAACTGAAGTATATTTGTTTTGTGTGGGGAAAAAATTGCTATAAGCAAAACCACCAATAGTACAGCTATTCCTCATCATGTAAAATAATACAAAAGTGATTATGAAACATATGTTTCACTTTTTACTTTTTCAATTGTTGCTACATAATTTTTCCTATAATAATTCTGACTGTTCCTGACTCAGTACTTAAGACTTTGTGGTCCTTAATGCTGATTTTAAAATACAACAAGTCAAATTGCATTATGAATAAGTGACAGATATTTTATAAATGGACAAAAGAAAAACAGGAAGAAATGGAGGAAGGACATGAGAATTTGCCTAACAATCAGAAAGCTTTCTGATTTAAAGTAAATACCAAAACACACAATCTGAATAATAACTCATTTATCTTTCCATTATTTGGGTAATTTACCGTAGTAATGTAGCGCGAGTGGAATTCAGGGGCATCCTTCAAAAAAGTGAGTCCAGGGTGTGTGTCCACAATGTCCTATAAACCAAGGATAAATGGTTATAGAAAGAAGAGACGTTTCATGCTTTAAAGAAACACACCGCCGCACTAGACCGTGCAACAAGCAGGAATTTAAATGGCACCTACTTGGAGAAGAGGAATTAAGTCTTCCTGTTCCAAATACGTATGCCCAGGTTTAGATAGCAGATAAATAAACCTCGATGAATCATCATGGCAACTGTGTAACAACCTGCAGAAGAGAAGACAGGAGTATGTTGGGGTGATCTGATTTCAGAACCTGAGGGGAGTCAAAATGTGGAAGATTCTGCTAAAAGTCAAAACAGAAGAACTAAAACCGGGCATCCTTACTTCCTCCATGTTGCAACAAATGAGTGAACCGACACAAAGCCCGTCCTCTCACCACCAGCAGCGTAGAACATGGCTGCCTTCCAGTAAAGCGGACATCCACACACCTGAACAGAGACAGACAAAACAGTCACTACAGTACAACAAAAAACATGGTTTTTGGCAACAAAAAAAAAAGTAATAGAAATGGTATAACGTAGAGTAAAGGTTGTGCATAATTGTTAAAGAAATACAATATTTTAATCCAGTGAATATTCAGGATAACTTTAGCTGTAGTAAACAACAGGAAGTCTTTTACGGTATGTTTCCACGACCTAGAACAGCAGTAGGGCCTCCATTGTGGCACATATGCCACCAAGAATGTCAAAAAATATTAGATTTTAAATGATTTCTTACTAAAAAAAAAAAAAATTATGAAATTTCGCAGAATTTCCATAAAAGAATCACTACAATCATGCTGAAACGTACTTTTTTTGTTTACTGTTTTATTTTTAATTTTTTCTTAATTTTCCATACAAGTGGAATTAAAGGAAATATAGTTACTCTGTATTTTTATTTTTTTTTCTAACACCCGGTAGAAATTTGCTGACGTTTTTGAAATCGTTGTGTAGATTTTGCAGCCGTAGACAATTTATATTTAGTAGAACCATGACCAAAATTGGCTTTTTGAGTTGTAAAAGTTGCTGACCCCTGACCTTAAAACAAAAATATTTTCCCTTTCTTCTTTGGAAAATAGCTCAAGGTTTATCATGCTGGATGAAGTATCTTTTTTTGAGTTGCTTTCGTCTTCCGTAAAGCAACATAACTTAAACCGCATATAAGTGCTGACCTTTGCAATCTTGCCCATCTCATAAATGTCAGCCTTCTCCTCCTCGAACTCGGCGAAGGCCTTCTCTATGGCAGCGATGGTTGCGTCGTGGTTGGCAGTCGGGCCCAGGGCAGGGAGCCCACGAGGGTAGTAGAACCTGGGAATGTTAACGGCAGGAGGAGGGGGAGTGATGATCACCGGCGTTGGAGGGGGGCTTGGCGAACGTGGCGTGGGGGGCGGAGAAGCTGTGGTTGCGGGCGGCGCTGGAGGAGGTGTTCCTGGCTTCTTTTCCAGTTTGGGCTGGAGCTGTGGAGATTGAGAGGAAATCAGGCCTGGGGACAAAGGGTTATGACTCTGCGCATGTCACATGTGGTGTTCATATTTTTGGATCTTTTTAGTGAAAAACTAGAGTCTTTGAAAAGTAACACCACATTGAGGCAGAAATTAGCTTGCTGAAGCAAAAGCGGTGGTGGATTGTAAGAAAACACAACAACCTCAGGAAATTCACACATGGAAATTCCCAGTGAATAATAATAAATATCTAACAAACTTGTTTGGCAATCAATTAGTCACTGCAAACATTTTAACTGTGGTGTTGGCAGGAACAGTTCCAAGTGGTGCAACACTGCAGAAGTCAACATAATGCAGGGCAGACATTTCCTGACTCCAAATTCTCAAACTCCAATAAAGCAATAGAAAACAGACAGCTGTTAAAATGAAGGTAATTTCAAGGAGCCAACAAGAAAACGCAGACCTGCACTAATCAGTCAAAAAATTAGTCAGTCCTCCAGAGATTGGCACTCATGTGTGATCAGCTGGGCAAATACTGAAAAAAAAATTATGTAATTAAATCAACTGATTGACTTATTAAATGGATAAACTAAGAACCCCCATCATTTACAGTCTATAAATGCAACACCACTTTTGAGTTCAATAAACACCACATAAAAGTTAGAGAATATGTTGGAATTCCTTTGTTGTTTGGTACAACAGTGTTCGTCTGTGTACATCTGTGAACATTTCAATATGAACAAGAGAAAAAAAATTAACAGACTAATCTGATCGAGGCAATATGTACCCTAATTATTGGGTATCTAATGCCTCACAAAAGTTTAATCAAGAAAACCCATTTTATTTTCTGTTTGCCTGCCAAACTTAAGCAGAGCAATTCTTAGGAGAGCATTATATAGGATTCAATTTATGAGTAAAAGACCTAATTTACACTAGGTCTTTTAGTCCTCATACTGGTGGTAAGAGAACATGTTGCACAAGGGTGGAATGAAAAGATACAGATTTCACAGTATTACTGACTCTGCTGCTTATGAAATCTCCAGGCAGACCTCAGTGGAGTCCTCTCTTGGGCCTCCGTCCCGTCTGTACTGAGCAGGACAGCTGGAGCTGTGCTTACCTTCAAAGTGTTCATTCTATCGCTCTATTCCTGCAACCCCCTGCACTATAAATACACCACCAATACCTGTCTCAAAATAGTTTTGCCATCCATGGCATGTAACTCTGTGTCTAAGAGCAACAAGACGCGACTACTGCATCTGTGTGTCTTTAATGCACCACCAGGTCTGTCTTTTACGTGATGAACAAACGATTAAATGGATGACAGTTCAACCTCCATGCATTCTCTCTGCACTACCACACTTGCGCGGTGTTTATGCTGACTGCTGAACCGACTGACCTGTTGCTGTTGGAAAGACTTGAGCCTCTTTTTGAACCGTGAGGGCAGGACAAAGTCACACCCCCTGGCCAGAAAAGCCAGCTCCCCTCTCAGGTCAGGGTCCCGCCGTAACGAGGCCTCTTTGTCCTCCTTGATCATCATGGTGGAGGCCGACGCTCGCTACTCCTCTATGAGATATGGCCACTGATGCGGCTACAGATGAAGTGGCTTGCCCGAAATTAAACTACTTTGTGTAACTGTAATGGAAGAGCTTATTCAGGAGCCAAAACAGCCATGCAATCCGTCAATATCTCCTTTGGCAACTACTTACACTTCAAAAAGCTATGTCCTATGCACTCCCCTTGACCAGACAAAGTTTAAAAGCTGCGTTCTGTAGAGCGGTATTCCATTAATGAATCTGAGTAAGGAGGCGTTCCTCAGGCGTCCCGTACCATAAAAAGGTTCGAAGCAACATGGCAGCATGCTCCTTTATCTGCAGCTGCAACCCCAAAACACAGCTTCTGTCCTGGGTAGAAACCTGTCAGCTGTCCCCATGTCAGCTTTGGATGTGTGCATTAGATGTAGCCTGACTGGTGCCTGCTGCTCCAAGCTGGGCTCTGACAAGTTGCGGTGAGAAACATGAGCCATGTCGGGGTCTGGTAATACACACACGCGCGTGCACAAGCATGCACCGAACTGTCTGTCCTGAGCGTTGGGGCGGTGGGTGGGTCAGGGGCTGCAAACATGTTGTATATCAGTGAGTTATGTTTTGCAGGAACTGGGTCCTCCTCAGTTCCTGCTCGGGACTAAAGTTAGCCAGTAGGAAGTTACAACTCAAAGTGATTGAAATAATTCTACAGCAGACAGGAAGTTTCTCTTTAAACTGCGGGATAAGTAAGCTGAAATATTTTCATAGACGTAATTCGAGATGAAGTGATGAATCAGCGGGAGAAGCAGCTGTCAAGAAAAAGTTTATTCCTCACAGGGAGAAGTTAAAGAGGGCCTTTAGATATTTACCTGAACCTTTTGAACACCAAAATCTGCTCTCAGTTGTCACTTAAGCTGTAAATAATTATTCTGTGTTATGTAGTTGATTAATTAAACAATGTGAAATTGAACAGTCCACATTAGCATTCCTTTTTACTACATGCATCCTTTAGCACACTACAAATGCATTTACAATCACTCATGCATATCCTCACACATTTAGCTGAACTAATTGGCAAATTAAGCCTAATGTGTGTTAAGTCTCCTCTTTTGTTGCCAGCAAGTGGCGTGTCATGTTGAAAAGGTGCCAGGTTTCTTTATTCGGCATCACAAGAAGGTCTGTGAAAGCAGGTAGGAAACATGGCTTCAAACCCCATTGCTATACTGCCTGATGTTCTCTCCAAAAACCTGTTTTGGTGATGGAGAGTTGAGATTTAAAGTCCTGTGACCGAAGCTTGGCAGCAAAGGATCAGTGAGAAAGCTGATCAGTAAGATCGATCTGTTCCTGAGTTCTAAAAGCTTTGCTCCTACAACAAAATGCTGCAAGAGTGAAGGTGGGGGAAGATATTGCTGAAGCTCTGGAGAGGACAGACCTGATCCAGAGAAGCTACCAGAGTGACATGTTCACAGGAAGGGCTGCAGTCTAAAACCTAAACTCTACAAAGATCTTTGTGCGTCAATGAGGGATGTTCAATGGTGGGACCTGACTTTACAGATGCAGGGATGCAGGAAAGGGGGAAATAAAAGGGTGACTAAAGCAAACATGTCAGACCATCACACAATTTAACCCTGCTTAGGAAAGTGTTGATACTGGAGCCTATCCCAACAGTTAATGGGAACTAGGAAAGAGGAATGTTTGACAAACGACCAAACAAAAGCTTTGTTTCCATTTCAAATGTGCTCAAAACGTACTCGACACTTTGCTAATGTCGAAAAAGCAACATTTTGCCACTGCAGCATTTCTGTTAAATGGGAAACGCAATCAAAATCACACATGAATAACTTTGTTCCCGCAATAAGTCATTAAAAAACATGCCTCACCATCATCCTCCTATCAGTAGTAACATCCGGTTATTGATCACATGACTCATGTGATGGGGAGAGTGTTTAAAATGCAGTTTTGCAAAGTACATAGATTTCAATATAGCTGGAAAATCACCTCATCCTAGCTCAGAAAACTTTTTATTGAAAAACCTGATTTCTTTCATAATTCCAATTTGCGCACATTCTGACAATGACGTCCATTCAGGTTCCCAGGAAATTGGAACAACAGAGCAACAGATCCACAGCATCACGAGTCCCCCACCTTACATAATGGGATGGTTAAACCCACCTGCAGTCCAGTTAAAGTCTCTGAAAATCCAACATGTTTGTTTGTAATAGCAGGACAGAAAAGGTTGTTTCTTCGTGCAACACTTCATCAATCTAAGGGTTGTTTTGGATGCTTGGTGACCAAAAAGAGGCCATTCTTTTCTGCACTTCTTTTACAGGGCATTTAATAAAATGTTTTCCTCCTCCCTTATATTCCTCCCACCACATTGTCTTGCCATGTGGTGGCAAGACAAACATGGGGTCTCCTCCAGCCAAGTGGCGAGTTTGTCTGTGTCAGTTAAATTTATGATTGTTAGGGGAAACGATCTCTGTATCACCAGTAATTTTGGTAAAAATGTATTTAATTCCCCTGACTGAATGATGAATTGTCACACAATTTTACCAGAGGTAACAGTAAAAATCATTATTTGCTATTTTACCTGTGACCAGGTAAAATAGCAAAGAATGTCATTTTAATGTTTTCATAAAATGACAGACAGCAAAAACTGTCTGTTAGTTGCCAATACAGTAACAAGGTGGCAAAAATGTATTTTCCCCAACTAAAGTAAAGCTGGGAAGTCATTTAAGGCAATACCAATCTGAAGCCTTAATTGAGACAGGAGATTCTTCTGGACTTTTTCAGTAAATTCTTGTAGCAAACCTAATTCAAACACATGGACAGCAACTGAATATGATAGCAGAGAAATTAAGGTCAAGTACAGACTGTTGTCTGTGGTTGATCTCTTTCAGGGCAACACAAGCTGGAAATCTAGCCCCCTCTAGTGATACAGAGGCTTATGTAGTTTTTGGACAGTAAAAACAAACGGGTTATTTTTATTATTATTTTGAAAATAAATTTAATATTTGATCCTAACTCACTTTCCAGAGTTTTATGTTATGTTTTTTTAATGCATTTTTTCTACCTGAAGGTGAAGGTTTCTATTCTCACAAGACTAATGGAGGAATCATCTATGGAAATAAACCCAGAAAAATAAGTGAGTCACCTTATGTTTTGGGTAACTCCCTGTACGCCGTGCTGAATTCTTCGGAACAACTGGACGCCATACCGAAGCCAAGGTCGCATACCGATCCCACACACAGCTACACACACTCACAAACTTATTATCTTCTTTTTCTACCCTCCTCTGATTCTTATGTTGCAGTGGGAAACAGTCCGCAACTCATAATAAACTGCAAATATGTCCCAGTATTCCCCTGATTCCCATTTTATCACAAAATTATAATTGAGCTTCTTGATCTCAACCTTATCAATTGCAGCAATGCATCTATGAACCCGTTTATCTCTGTATAAAGCGATATGTGTGTGTATTTAACTGTGAGCCCCAACAGATGCCGCCAAGCAGCTGTGTGCTCTTTTCCTGTCTGACTGACAAATGGTGTAACCCAGCCTTCCCGGCCCCGCTCTGCCTGGGCCTGAGACCAGTTTAGCGGTGAAGACAGTGAGATTGGTGTGGGGAGTCTGATCCTTCAAACATCCAGGATTTAGTACTGTGCTGCGCTCAGGTGACATGAAAACAAACTCTGGCACAAACTGTTCCCTTTAAGAAGGATGCAGAGAGCCGGTGAGTCAACGGCACGTTGAGGAATGACTGAAGAGAAAAAGACACAAAAAATTAAAACGGAACTGATGTGTTTTACATTAGTGATCACCTTTTTATTGCTCACTGAAGAAATCAACTTGTGCTTGGGTTATTTTTGGCTCTTAAGGTTGTTAAGCTCTGGCTAAAACTGTCACAAAGTCCAAGTAAAGAAAAGCTACATTGGGACAGAGCTCAGTGATTCATCCACTTAAGTTCAATTCAATTAATTTATATAGTGCTAATTTAAAACAGATTTCCAACAAATGTTAACTCAAAGTAAAATGGTCAAGTATTACACTTATTTCAATCCAGTCATGTAGAAAGGTGACAATCCTGTTACACACAGTCCATACATATGTAATGTAAGATGCGTCCCAAGCTGTAACATTGAGTTTTTGTGTAGCTGTTTTAAAAAATACATTTAAAAACACACACATACAGACAGCCTTTTTCATGCAAAATTATATCATAGGAAGTAGTTGTTTTGGAGCACACGGATACATTAGCTAAAAAGAAAAAGAAAAAGTAATTTTCAATATTTGTGATGTTCACAAAGACAGAGAGAGTGAATTTGCTAAAGCAAATGCTTCCCCCTGTGCAAACCTGGGGCCGGGGAGATAATGGAAGAAATAATGGAAGGTTACTGGAGGAAAGACGGAAAGCAATGTGTGTTTTGGTGCCGAGTGCTAAATTTCCCAATCCTGTCCTATGCTCACCACTCGGACCCACTCCAATCCCACTTCAACAGAAATAAATGAGTCACTAGCCTTCACAGCATTGATCATATAAGTACAGAACCGGAAGTATCGAGGGGTCAGCTGTCCAGCAACAACTGTCACCTAACTGTGGAATACACACTTGAGCTGCACACATGTCGTCCTCAAGGACTTAATTAGTCCACACAAATTGTTCTGCGTGGGTCTGTGTGAGCATCCATGTATGTCTTGATGGATTCACTTAACTGGAACTGTTTATTCCCGTCTTTAAGAGCAGCTAAATAGTGTGAACATGACAGCTTCCTTAACACACACCCCCAAAACCCACACACACACTCTATGAAACTGGCTGTCTACTGAGTGTATATTTATCTGGGTGAGGTTAGCGACTGATTTCATATTTATTTCTGCTTCAGGCACCAGGCAGAGTTTACTCACACACGCATTCATTAATAGGCGCAGGGCTGACAGTGTCATGTACAAAATATTAGAAGATGATGGATGTAATGGGAAGACTTTAGTCATTAGATATAAAGGCAAGTTTAAAATATTACAGGGACAAGAGGAAACCCGAAAAATTACGGGCAATGATAGTTTGGTTGCCTTTATTCTAGCTTTTTGAATTTAAGTTGAACTCAAGAGTTGACACTTGAGCACAAACGTAGCTAAAAGCCTGGTTTTAGTGAGCCAGTCAAATTCTAAATTATGTCAAAACTGGACAGAAACATTTTTCTTAAACAGCATCAAAAATAGATGCTGAGCAAGAAAGCAAATTTACAACCAGTGTCATAGAGTGAACATTTGTTTCAGCTGGACGGACACAATATCCTGCTTAGGTCATTGAGCTCAAACCATCAACACATTGACGAAGTCCAAGAAAGTCAGTCTTTTTGTCAAGTTTACCTACGATACATCACATAGACTGAAGCAAGAACATGATGGAAGTTTTTGTCCTGAAAAGAGTAAACCAGACTTTCAATCAATTATTTCTATAGCACTTTCCACAAACACAATGTTGGTGAGCAAAGTGCTTCACAAAATAAAGAGAACATGAGAGCAGGTCAAAAGGAAGAAAGACAAAGAAGTTTCACACCATGTTTAAGTGAAACTTCATTAAAAGTCTGTCAAAATAAAAAATAAAAAACTCTTGAGCTTTGATTTAAAGAGGCCAAGTTCTTTTATAGAAGAACTAGTGGAAAGAAGAAGGTGCAACTGCGGAAAAGGCACAGTCACCCCCGAGTTTGTACTTTGTCTGAGGAACAGTGAGTAAGAGACTTTGCCACAAACAAAACCTAAAAACACTGTAGCAATTCAGAAACAGGTTCTTACGTTTCCAGACAGCAAGATTTCCTATTGCGCTACAAGAAAATGGGACATCACACCGTGGAAAAGAAGCTTTTTCCCCTCAAGATCTTTCAATTGAACTTGTAAAAGATGTTCATTTAAAAGGGAATCTTATATGGATTCTTGTATAAGTCTTGCAGGATGAGGAGTATTCACAATGGGAAAATCGGTCAATTATCTTCATTCATTGAATACAGACGGAAGCAGTCTTCGTAAGAAAAGGTGGAAAGGAACCCACCTAACTAATTATTCTGAAATGTTGACTCAAATGGGCATAAAGGTTGACATTACCTCCAGTGTTGTTTTCTCTGTGCGTCCGTTTCCAATTATACTTTAAAATCTTGCCAAGACAGCTTTGCTCTGTGTGGCTCACTCACCAGAGATGATACTTCTCAAGAATATTTCATCATTCCTCTGGCCTCTGCTGTCTTCTGTCACATCATCAATAAACACAATGACCCTGGTCCAATGAAAATCATCATGACCTTCCCTCACATTGCCTCCATGTGTTTAAAAGACAATATGGCGCAGTTTCAGTGACAAAATTAAGACTTTTGCGCATCCAACGGTGGCTACTTTTTCGTCGCAGAACACTATATCCATTCTGAAGCTGCATACTGATCTGACTGATGATAGGCTGGCATTTGTAACTAAGCTACTAAAAACTGACACGAAGAGGCGAATATTTATGTAATCACTTATTTTCTGTTAAATAATTGTAATTTTATAGGAATCAGTTTTTACTTTGACATTCAAGGGTTTATTTGTAACTTTGTTGGTCAAAAAAAACTAAACACATTTTGTACATTATGAAGGATTCTTAAAAGCATTTAAAAAGGGTAAACCATCCAAGGGACTGAATACTCTTTATAGGCACTCTAAGCTGTCTTACTGAAGAGATCATATTGAGACAAAAAACCTTTTATCCAAATCCGATACTAGTACACGGGTTGCTCCCCAATCTGGGGAGGACCAAAATGTAGCAATTAGTTCTAATATTTATGTTTTGCTTGGAGGATGAAAGAAACATGAAGGAGATTTACAGACTATAAATATGTCCGACCACAGGGATTGATCTCGCTTGCTTGGATCAAAAATGAAGGAGAGAAAGCACAAGTTTTCTCAATAATTGTGAGAACTTGCTCAGCTGAATATGATTATAGCTACTACAAAAAAAAAAAAAAAGTGCTCCGTTATTTCTGGATCTAACTGAGATTATTTCTTGGAGTTGTAAATTAAGTAAAATAAAATTAAGTTGGTAAAAAGTAAAAATTTAATGTTTTCATTATACAAGCATAGCTCCACTTTCAGTATCGCTGAAGAGTGCGTATTGTTTTGAATGCCAGCCATATGTTGTTTTTATGGGATGTTATTTTTTTAGACCAAGAGCAAAATTACCTCTTCTAAGTTTAAACCTAAACCTGATATGATGGGAACCAGGTTACTATCCCATGTGTATCCATGTGATTGTACAGCGACTCGTTTTGGACCAACACTGCCAAATGCCATCACCATGGTGATAACCCTTTCCCTGGATAGCGATGTGGGAGGAATGCTCTCAGGGCTCCCATGCCAAGTATGGGAAACACAGTTCACTTAGCTGCTCTAATGTTCTTTATTTCCAGTCTCGCTTCCTCTTGACAAGGAGCTGCAAGCACTCCCACAGCCCAGTTACCTTGGGAACCGCCCTCCCCTCCTCAAAGTCTGAAAGATTCAATCAGGTTCAAGTGCCACTTCCATGACAGATGAAGTGAATCAGTGCTATCCACGGTCTAGTTCACATCCGAATCAGAGGAAGACAACATGGGAGTAGTTAAAAACACAGCTGCTTCTGTCTGAGTGGAAGCAGAGGCTGTTCTGGCACAATAAGATCACCTCCTCAAACACCAAAACAGACCATGATGCAGGTTTTATCCCATACCAAAGTACTCCACAGTTGCTGGAAATGCGTGAGGTGGAATCAAAACATTCACCAAGAAGCTCCATCATCAACTCCAGCCGCGCATTTGTAAAAAGAAAAAAACATTAGGCCCGCAAAAGTATTCATGCCCCTTAATTCTTCCCACATACAAAATTTGTAGACACATCCCCAGTGGCTTTTTTCCCCCTTACAGAGTACACTATAATCATCCACTACTATTTGTGGACCTGAGATGTAAAATTTATGCTGACTAAGTGATTTTTGATGTTTCACATTACCTATTTAAAGTGCATCTCAGGATTCAAAGCAGCTAATCCTACATAGGCAGTACTGCTGGATTACATGCTCTAGAGTTGCTGCTACAGTGTAGTTTCACATAGCTACCAGCAGAGAAAAGCAGCACCTTGCTTTTTTATTGAAAAAAAAAAAAAAGACATCAATGATCCCATTGATGTCACATTCAATGCCACGTTCAATGCCACAGCCTTTCAATATTGCCTTTAGATCCAACAAATAGAACTGAAACATGTTTATAAACATTTGAAATAATACTTGGGACATAAAAAGACCATTAACTTCCCTGCACTCTAGTTTTTATATACAACAAATTTTTCATTTTAAATCACGTCAGGTCTTTTTGTTTCAACACTGAAAAGATCTAAATAAAATATATTTTTTCATCCATGCATGTAAAATCTGATTTAAATTCTGAAACACTCAGGTCGTCCTGCAGATGGTGCCAAAACTCTCTTTTCATGTTGAAACCAAGAGTGTGCTTGCAGTTAGGATTAGTCACACTAGAGGGCAGCAGAACTCTGTTATTACCACCTAGCAGTGAGAATGGAACTGACTGATGATGACGCCAAAGGTTCTGCCGAAGGTTTTGACTTTATATTCTCATTGACTCACTTTTGTAAATTAGATATGACTTGTATTTGCATCAACATAGCAACAGCGTGCAGAACTGCCACTGATAACTTATGTTAAAAGCAAAATAGATGTCGATTAAGGTTGAAACTTTGTATTCTTATATGTTATTCACATTAAGATATATTAGAGGTTGCCACGTTAAGACATGTTTTCTAAGCATAAATCCTGGTATGGATTCTGGTGAGAGCATCTCATCAGCGAGGAAGAACACCCCTGGCTTAGTTTGGGTGGAGCTGAGCTAGGTTCAAAGAGAGATAGATAAATACGTAGGATGGAAGTTGATGGGTGGAGGAGAGGGTAACACCCAAGCCTTTACAGAGCCATAATGGGGTGAAAAGCTGGATCACTGGCAAGCTCTTTTACAAGGAAACAAAGGTCCCTGAGCACACACAGGCCCATACACACCCATCCCCAACACAGTGGTGCTTATTTAAATCTAAAAAAATAAAAATAAAAAAACATTCAGCCTGCATCTGATCTCCCATGGTGCCGTGATTCTGCAAGGGGGAATCCCAGTCAGCCAATTGCATTGCACAACTTATATTCTGGGATGAGGGAGTCCTTCCTCCTAACTTATGCTCATAAACATGTTGTGGTGGTTTCTACAGCAACCCGGGGGAAGCTGAGGGTGTTACGCAGTTGTGACTCCCTCCGCTGACTTTTCAAATGAAAAACTCTACGTGCACGAAGAAGTTAGGGTTGCACGTAGAGTGCGCACACACACTCGTACTTTCGAGGCGTGCGTCACACTAGGAACAGTTGGATGACATCCAAGCGTTCACTGTGAGTGGAGAATTACGGGGTAGCCTCAGTGAGCGTGTGCACACAACAATAAATCAGAGAAACATGGAGGTAACTAAACCATTCCTAAGAAGTGCCTTGCAAAAGTATCAATGCTGCTTGAATTTTCGTTTATTATGGTGATCACAAACTTTTGTGTATTTTTTTTTTTAGATAAAATGTTAGTCTGTACATGTCTGTTGCTGGGGTAGACATAACCTAGAAGACTTGCAGCTGTATTTGCAAAAAAAAAACCACCTAAATTCTACAGTGTATTGACTTGCTTTTTAAATTTTTATTTGTAAATCCTTTCAAAAACCACTTTCATTCCTTCTCACAAATATGCACTACTTGTGTTACATCAAATACTACAAAAGTACACACAATGGGTATGGATGCATTTTCCAAGCCCCTATGTGTGTGTGATCACTTGGATGTGTGTATTGTGGCGAATGTCCCATTGTTCAGGCTGACCTTGGAGTCTATTGGAACCATTCTTACTTGCACAGCAATCCAAACCTCCCTGGCTGAAAGTATATTGAGTGTGTAACTAAAAGTGCATGCATTCATCCGTGTACTTGCACCTAGGTCAAAACGAGCAACTTTCCACGCTTGGCCAAAGTTCCTGCTGTGACCTTATTTCCTGTGGAAGCGGCCAAGGAATGATGTCACCCTCTGCAGACCCAAAGTCAACAACTGCACAATGCAGGGCCCACCGGCATGAGTCGCTTCCCCCCAGGTGCTGCAATTTGGGTTACTCCATCTTTCTGTCGTCCTTTTCTAATACCCATGATTTTTTTTCCATTTCTTAGTCAGGAACTAAAACAAAAATATTTGATTTCTCCTCTTGTCACAAACATTTATTCTTCTGCCTCTCTTGTCCTCTTACTACTTCTTCTTCCTTGTTGCTCCTTTTATTATTTGTTCAACTGCCTAAACCAAAACATTTCATACTTTTTTTCCCGAAAGGTTAATTGCTCTTTTATCCTGACTAAAAAATGTGGGCATTAAAATTTTAACGCATAAATATACTTCTAGTTTAATCCTAATGTAGCTTTAGTTGTATGTTTATTCTCATCCAGCCAGAGTGCCTGTGTACAGTCATTTTTTATGCTTATGATCTTAAAGCAAAAAGAGTGGATCAACCTTCAGATAAAGTACTGAAAGAAGGTCTTTGCCACCAAGCAAATGACTGTTATAGTGAAGCAATTATTTAACTTGCAATAATTGTGCTTTCAGCGAAGTGAATATTGTTTGACCATATAATCAAAAACAGCTAAGGGCAAACCTTTAATTTAAGCTTATTATTGCCTGGGTAGCCGTTTCTCTTTTATCCTTATAGTTTTAGACCTAAATGCAATGCATTTTTCAGAGTAGGACATTCTAAATGTTTTCATACTCTGTCAAGTAAATTATCTTGCTTAGTGTGCTTGTACATGTTTACCACTTTCCGCACGTTCAGAAAGAACGGTTAGCCAACTAGTGCTATTTTGGAACAGCAAGCACGTCCCAAGCAGTTGGCATAACCACTCGAACCAACAGAGAGTTAATAAAGCCATCAGACTGGCAGCTCTCGATGCCGCCAGGGGCCTAAGTGTGTCTGTAAATTATGTCACCGTTCGGAGAGCAGAAACAAAAACATGTCAGACTTCAGCTTCTTATTTTTGGAAGAGAAAGAGGCTGCTGACATGATGAACCTCGACTCGCGGCGTTACTGCAGCCACGTCTCTATGCTCCGGATGCGGTCTTGCCTTTGAGCGAGATCAGCTGGCATCCTTGTCGTCATGAAGATTAATGGGTATTTTCTGACTGGATGCAAAAAAATAAAACTAAAGCCCTGCAGTAGGTATGTGCCATTAAGAGATTCTCAGATAACCAAAAGCAAAAGAATATCATGGAACATAACAATTATAACTGCTGCTATTATATTGCATATTGACTATTGCAGTTGTAATAAAGTTATCCATCAAACTCATTTGTTTTATTTTAGTTTTGATAAATGCACCTATGAAAAAAGAAATGATAACTTACCATTAAATTAATACTTGTTCTAGTACTATTGCAGAATATCACTCCACTTCACCATTTTGCTCTTCAGGGTAAGACAAGTACACTGTAGCAAGTCAATATTAGCTGGTTCGTTAGTCAGGCTATCTGCTCGGGAAGAACCAGCAGGCATGCTGCTAACAACTTGCCAACTGTCATGTTATGTTAATAATATAAGACTGATGTTCGCACTCTTTAATTTCCATGTTTTTAACAATTAAATAAATTTCTAAACAATAAAATGTGTAAAGATTTTTTGTTGTTTTTTGAAGGCTTCTTTCAGTCAGCTGACAGTCAATATGTAGCAACAGGTGGAGGAAGGACATGATGGATTACTCTAGTTCAAGTCTCAAAGTTTTTTTCATCAACAGTATCCAGATTGGCTAAAACACAGTAGGAGTTCAAATATTGTATTATATTAAACACAGACATTAAACAATTGTCTATTAATCTATTAAGATTTAATTTTGTTTTCCAAAACTGTCCTGAATTTCTTTAACTTATTATTTTTAAATTGAGCAAATATACTACTACTCTATATGAAAGGTTAATGTACATTTATGTACAAAAGAAAAAAAAAAATAGAGATCTAATCCATGTCTTCAAATGTGTTTCTAGAATAAGAAGAGTGCTACAGTTCAAGTCGATGCATTGTATGAAGTTTGGGATGTTTTCGTCTTCCCACTCTAAGATTGAAGAGTATGATGATTTGTAAAATTGTCAGCAAACCTGAACAGAATCTAAAAGCATGGTTGTCAAGTACAAATCATAAAGATGTTTCAAGGATCTCTACAAATGACAGCATAATGAGTGAGGGGCCGGTTGTATTGGAGGCAAGGTAATCTTCTTTTGGTCTGAAAGGATCTGGAGTCATTTTATAGTATTCAGTTTCAACAACATCTATGTTGTCAAGAATATAAAGCTGCTTCTAAAATGAACAGATTGTTGTAAAAAAAAAAATTAGCAGCCCACGGTTCACAAATGAACAAGTGCGTTTGTCAAAATATTGTTGTTGCAATAAATGTCAAAAAATTCTGCGACAAAATTTTAAGTCCATATCGTCTAGAATGCACAAAAAAACATGAGCATCCAGAGCATCAGCTGTCAGTGCAACTAGCTTATGTATTTGCTTTTACTTCCCATCAAATGAGATACAAAATTTTATCTAAGACACTCAAGACTCAGATGAAGAGTCTAAGTCAAGTCTGAAGTCTTTGTTTTTGAGACTTAACTGAGTCTCTAGTCCAAATCTGAAACTCGAGTGGCTTGATCGTTGCTGAGCAATATTAGCATAATTTCGAGAGTGCCTGTCTTGGTGTTGGGTGTCTAGGAGCTATTCTCAAACTCAGATGTGACATACAGTAGCAGTGGATCATCTTACTGATGAGACAACACGCACACACAAACAGACATGTTTTCGTAGGACACCAGTCTTCGTCAACTGAGACTCATTCATCTGTAGATCTTTTTCTTGCATATGCACTTGCATTTCCACAAACATACCTCTTTATACAGCTGAAAAATTCATAATAAACTTGTGTTGACTTACACATCGTCCCACACACCACCCACAGGTCCATTTACACTGTGGCGACAGTAAGTCTGTTAGCGGGATACCATAGTACAGAGGGGTGGACAGATTTAGGTCTGCCTAGCACCTAGTTCAGCCGGGGGCTGGTGGTGGGATGGGGAGGGGATGTAGGGTAACGACACCGTTAACACTCAACGTGCCAACAGCCCCAACCTCCCTCCACCAACTCCAGCCGGGCTCCAATCGCCACGTCTCATTAGGTTTCTCTGCCCTGCACACAGCAACAACTGTTATCCAACTCTCCCAAAATACCAGAGCGACCAATCACAGGGCAGCGAGTGAAGTTGCGTTGAACATAGACTTATTGCCTCACTGCAGGTAAAAGAAGGACACTAAGGAGATCAACACAACCTGCAAGCTATTAAAAAGAAATCTGAGAATGCATGAAGCATTGGAGGCAGAGAAGCAGAAAGAAAATAAAAAGTGAAGAGGAAGCAAAATCAACTGGGAAGACTTGAGAATGAAGGCCGAAAGAGATTGTGTAATGATGTACTTGTTTGGTGTTTTGTTGCTGGTAGCTCTGCTCCAACAGGGCCAGCTACCATGGTAACCTCATATGTAGGTGCCCTACATATCAGCAGGGCATAAGGTTACAGAGCTCGGCATATAAACATATACAAACATCAGTGGGAGCCTTTTTAGGAGGACTAATGGGAGAGGATTAAAAAATGAAAAGAAAAAAGAAAAGTGACAATAGAAATAATTTGAAGGAATGTGGATGCAGAAATGTGGGCATGTCTGTTGCACGTAATTCTCTAAATCCATAATGTGCTGTTAAATATCCACATCACAGACAGGTGGAGGCAACCCTTCTTTCTGAGATTATACACTGCAATGTTGGTACCCACTGTGGTGCACATGCACACACACACACACATGCAAATAACATGCCCCAGTTCCCTCCTTCACAGCCCTAAATTACCTTTAAATATTCCCCAGCGAGGAAAGCAAAGCACACACACAGCCTCCACATGCCCACATGCCCACACCCACCCCCCCTCACACACACTGATAGAACAAAACACATACAGGAAAAGTCAACAGAGAAAGAGCGTTTCCTAAAACAATGAGCTGTTCTCTTCCACGATTTGGAGTTTTAGCCTTTATTATTCAAGCAGACACTGAAACCGAATCAGCACACTCATCACTGATGAGTGATGAGTGTGCATCACTCACTGATGAGTGATGAGTGTGCTGATCTTAATTACACTCTTAATTACACTCTTCATTCAGCCCCGTCACTCAGAGAAGCTACATCCCTAACACTGTATAAGGCAGTTGTTTATGGGGGAGTTTTTCTGCTATAATCCAAGAGCACATATTTTCAGTCTGAAAGCAGGATTTTATATCTTTTGTTCTCAAAACTTTTAGTACTTTTACTTACATTTTTATTTTGAAAGCAGTACTTCACATCTTTCTTCTCAAAACTTGTAATAATTGTACTCGCGCTCAGACTTAGTCTCTATTCAACTCTGCTCGCTTACAAAACATAGAACTGCCTTTTGGCAAAGTCAACTGGCAACCTCTCAGCCAATAGAATGAAGGTGTTGTATTGGGTGCGTTTGTTTCCTTCTAGCCGGTGTGCCTACTATCGATTGTAGCAACCTGCGCTACCCATTGGATGTAGGGAGAAACATTGACGACAGCTTTCTGCTCCGTAGTACACTGAATATCCGCCAGTAGTGTGCTACTGATCTTAGGTAGGGTTGTGTTCACCCAGCCAAAGACAACACACTTGAGTTCACAGGGAGTCCTTCCCTTTGTCCTTCAAAGCCTTCAAAGTGGCACCCAGCTAAAGATCAGCATTATCAGTGTTTAACTAATTGCAAAGACCTGCAGTGATGTTGTCTTCCTGACAATGTGCACCACCATATGAGTCATAAATAAAACATCTTGAGAACGTTGGATATAATGGGCATATTTTTAAATAAATCTATAAAATTTATTGGGCTTCAAAGGGTTGTAATATAGTTGCTTGACTATACATCTTCATAATGCAGTGAATGTAAGTATCTTTGGTTAATTGGTTGACAGTGCATTTGTGACTGTGGGTTACTTACCCTGATGACCTCTGGAGTCTGCTGGATGAGAAGGGTAGAACCAGTGATTCTCGAAGCCAAGGGTTCACCATCAGCAATGACGGCATCTTCTGTGGCTGATATGGCAACAGAAGATGGTTCTTCTACAGAGGCTGCAGGTACAGGTTCATCTTCAAGGGTGCAATCCGGAACATTTCCAGCTGTATAAGCTCCAGAAGCAGGAGGGGATTCTGAATGAACCTCGACTGTAGGAGTTCCAGTAGTTTCATCTGGCACTGACTTAGATACATTTTCTGGACTGGCATCTGATGTAGTTTTAGGTTCAGATTCAACTGCAGCATTGCACTCCGCTTCAGATGCTGCACTTATAAAAGTTAATGCAGATAAAACTTTGGGTGCATTTTCCTGAGTGTGGTTTGAAGCCACAGGTTGGACTATAGCTGTGTGCATGGAGGGGGCAGTGGGGACTACCGGTGGGGTTGTGTTGTCTGGTGTTTCGGCCCTACCGGCAGTGACCAGTGTATCCTGCAGGAGCCTCATCACCTCCTTCTCCTTTCCAACTTTTCTCTCGGCACTACCTGAACTCCCCGCCCCAGAGTCAACAAGTTCCTGGGCAAAACTTTCAATGCTCTCAAGAATTCTCAACAACAGTGCCCCATCCTCTTCATCTCCAGTGCCAGGTTCACTATTCTCTCCCTGAGGAGGAGTGGGGCTCTGGGTCACCTTGGAGTTAACGCCATTCATGCCCAAGTGGCTGGCTGGTTTTTGAACCTGGTACTGAGCCATTCTGGCTTGAGTAAAAGACTCATTGGAGATAATCGCTTGTGCTCCTCCTCTCTTCCTGGTCTTAGCAGGAAGTGGAGGCTCTATGGTTCTAGGATGGCTCATACTCTGAGAGAGATTCTCTAAGTCCATCAGTAGCTTATCAATATCATCATTTCTGTGTGAAGTAGCTTTGGGTGTTGAGACTGTTAAAGAGGTGGAGGATGGCCAAGTGGGAATGTAGCCGGAGCTTCCTGGCAAATGATTTGAAGAGTTATTAGCTGTGTTAGATTGGGATAAGTGCAGTTGTTGCCCCATAATAGTTCCATTTTTGTTCTGGTTACTGTTAATCCCTCTGGTTGGCATGTGTGTCAGCTGTGAGATATGATCTACAGACTTTCCGATTTCTGCCTCCTCTTCCTCTATATATAGAGCTTCCATGGGCGATGTCGGGGGAGTGTGTGTGAATGATGATGTAGGAGAGTTTCGTAGAGGTGAGGGTGAGTGTGTTGGAGAAGAACTAGAAGGCGAACATGTCACAGGTGGAGGAGACAGAGTGTGTTGGGTGGTCAAAGAAGCATGTGTGGACTGTAGTCCATTGGTAAGTGAGGTACCCTTTGGCGAAACTGAACTCTGGACTGATGTGGTATGGATGGAATCTGATTTTAATAATGTGGACGAAGGTGAGGCTGACGAAGGAGCAGAAGATGTTGAGTGTAAAAATTTCTTGGAGATTGGAGGTGACTGCACAACGTCTTCGTAGCGGGGTGGTTGCTCATTGCCAAAGATTGGAGAAAAGGGTCCCTGTTGGATAGAGTGAATTGTGTTGATCAATTCAGCAAGGTCACTGTGCCCGCTTCCAGGTGCGCCTTGACCACCCTGCCCCGTGCCTCCCAAACTTCCAACCCCTTCCAACTCTAAAGGAAGTCTCTTGAGATAGGAGCTGAGTCGGGTCATCACAGCCCGATAAACACTGTCAGGATTTGTTCCTCCATCCTCTGGCCCTCCACCTGCCTTGCGCCTAATGCATTGTTTGATTATATCAGTGCATTTCTTTAGGTCTTCAGAACATTTAAGCAGGATGTCAAGGCAGGCACGGATGTCCTCACCACCTGCCCCCCCACTGCCAGCCTCTGCCCTTGTCTTCTCTAGCAGTCGGGCAATTAGGTTCTCCTCTCCAAGGGTGGTGCGGTACAGTGATGCCACGGTATTTAGACTCTGGTCCAGTGATCCAATACTTGAAAGGCTGCTTGTTGAGCCATTACCCACTTTTGTGGTGGCTGACAGAGAACCAGAGCTTCCCTTTAACTTTGCTTCTTCTGCTCCATTTCCTTTCCCTAGCATAAATGGCGGCACATTTTCATCATTAGAAGTAATTATACCATTTGTCATACTATTAGTTGTTGTGCTTGTTGTAAGACTGGAGCTGAAGTGGCCATAGATGATCTCCAGGTCAGTTGAGCGACGACTAAAAGAGTCGGGGCGTACTTTACGACCTTTGCGGAGAGTAACATGACTAGAGGAGGACAGGCGGAGCTTGTCAAAAGAAAATTCTTTGAGCTTGCCGCTGGCCAGGTTAATGGCCTCTTCAGTAATGTCCTTCAAGCTGCCAGAGCAGCTCAGGTTGCCAATAGATCCTGTGCCACTCGAGGTCTTTTTACCCCGCCATGTGGGGCTGTCTTCCCCTAAAGACAAATTGCCACTGCTGCCTGCCCTCTCCAGACCACCGTTATGAATAGTATCCATGGAAATACAAAGTTTATTATGGTTAGGAAGATGCGGAGAGATCATGTTACGGGGGTGTATGGGCGAGCTGTTGAAGTCATTGAATGTGGCTTCAGGGGCAACAAGAAACTCAGAGCACGTGCCACGATGTGCAACGGTACAGTCTAAACCTTGGGACAGCGCCCCGCATGGCCCTGCACAGTAGTGCACAGCTTGGGAGTGAGCACGTCGGTCCACCACCACGCTGTTGTAGCAGCTCACACTGCTTACAACGACACGATAGGCTGCTGCCATGGTGGCCAATTTTTTTTCAAGACATAAGATGGCCAAAGGTAATACAATTTACAACAAACAAGAAATGTGTAACAAAGTTTCAGAAAAGATCCTCTTGTTAATAATTTTCACTTTTAAAAAGTAACACAGTACATGTTCAATGGCTGAATCATCATGTCAAAATATTATGTCTTTGATCTGATTCGTGTCATTGTTAACAGACATGTAATACCAAACACAAAATATGAATAATTAATACCAAAAAAGGAAGACGTATCAAAACTTTCAGAGTTAAAATATGTTCATGATTTCAAAGCTGCTGGTTTCAAAGGCTTTGATTGCTTTTTTTTTTTTTTTGGAAGGGCAAAGACTTCCTTGTCTGAGATCCCTGGGTCTCTTAACAGCTGTATGGCCCTGCCTCTCTCAACAGGCGCATTCTCCTTTTGGTCTCCAGCAGCAGCTCATTAGCCACTAATGACAACCATGGAGGAGGGTGACAAGAGAACATCCAGCAGGGTTATCACAAATACCTCCACAGAACAGCCCCAGGGGTCTCATTCAAGGCCAGGAAGGCTTTACGCTGCTCTGGCCTGTACCCATGTACAGGGAAATGGCATGTAAAGAGAGATCCCATTTTCCTAGCAAGGCTGAAGAACACTTGCTGACTCCAACACAGCTGCAAAATAGCAGGGGACTGGCAAGAGACTCCGTCTTCTCTCTATGACGGGGCGCCTTAAGATCCTCACTCTTGTACGTTCTTTCAAGCCCTCATTCCGTCAGCCATGTGTTCGAACGAGTATGCGCGTCTGACTGCAGGACACCACCTGTGAGACAGAAAAAGATAGCAGGGAGAGAAGATGAGAAAGAAGGAAAGTGAAAACAGGGGGGGGGGGAATTTATTCAGAGAGATACCAAAAGGTTGATAGTAGGCATATTTGAGTGTCTCTGTGTATCATCAACACAAACCATCATCAAATATGATACATTACTCACAATATACATTTTTATGTCTGATTTGATCATGTAATGAAGTAAAATGCAGCAAAACCCACTAGTTGGTGATGCAAGATTCAGGACAGATGAAGCATCACAATAGAACAGTTTTAAATCTGTGCATAAATTGTCTGAGCCACAGAGACAAGGCAGGATTACTGGTCAGTGAATTTTCATTTTGAGCAAGTAAGATGAATTTACATTATATTATTTATAGCACTTTGCTTGCTTGTTTGCATGCCAGAAGCCTCATCTTTGTGCACAACATTTTTATACACAGCAAAACCGTCACTCCTGTGTGCATCATAAAGACTATTAAAAACATTGAAATGTGTACCTAGTTTCACATAATTCAACATAATTATTGTAAATCATAAGCTTTTCTAATGTTGTGTTTTTTTTAAAGGTTCTTTGGTAAATCTCTGAGGCCTTCTTGGAACAGATGTGTGTACTCTGAGATTAAGCTATAAAGGTGGAGTTTATATGCTAGGGTATCAGAGTCAAGGTGACTGATTTTAATTTGAAGATCTTTTTTCTTTTATTTGACAATTATACACTACTTTCCATTTGTCTATATATAGACATATTTGTCTATGTCAAAATATACAAAGGTTTTATGGTTATAACATCCCAAAATATGAAAAAGTTAATCATGTACGAATATATTATATATTTTCCAAACAGCTGTTGTCCACCAAATGTAACATAGCAAGACATATTTCCAAATTTAGGCATATCCATTGTGGAAAAACTGACATGACTGCACCAGTCAAAAGAAGTGAAACATTACGTAAATACCTGCATCATGCCAAAAAACCAGAAACTGACTGAGCTTGACACAAAGCACTCTGCGCCATAAATCTGCAAGCTCCATGACTTCCTTCAGACCTTATAGTACAGTTAAATGATCATGTGGTAATTTTAAATCAGAGTGTCAAAGTAATTGTTTAAGTAAAATAAAGAACTGGTCGCTCAGTTTTCAATAGTCAGGTTTCTCTCCTGAGATAACTACTCCAACTTGGGGTAAAGCAGTCATGCTTTATCTTTGTCTGACAACAGGATTGTCAGACAAAGACAATAAAGGTGAACCACTACAGGCCAGGCATGCTGGGAGACCTCCCATGATGCACTGAGACTAAGTGAACTCTGCTGTTTTGATGATTTATCCTCTCTGTCTTCCGTTTGCTTTTACTTCTATGCAGGTGTCACTCTCCTTTATGCAAAACATCCCCCCACATTATTCTGTTTTTTTGCTTCTGCTGAGTTTTTCCACACCTTCCTGTCTGTCCAGGAGCAGAACAAATATCTCACAGGAGTACTGCATTATTTACACATTAGCAATAATACTTTGCATTTACAAGTTTGTTGGCAAAGATTTGGGAAGAAGGACTTTGAGAATTACTATATATAATATAGATATGGCCAAGGTTATTGGAAACTCGAGAGCATCTGTTTTGGAACATTCAAGACATTAAGGACATGGTTACCTAGACAAAATGTTTAAAAAAAGACTTGTAGTTAAAAAAATACTATAGTCTGCAGAAGATTGTCTGCACCTGAAAAAATAGCAACTGGGTTTGTGTAGAAGACAAGATCCCTCATCTCCCTTTCATGCCTTTTCCTGTCTGTCCACACACACACACCCCCCCACACACACACACAAGTGCAACAGCTTGAGGCTGTTGAATCAGACTCTTCAGCAGGAAACTGCACTTCCTGGCAAGCTGCACCTAAAATGTGGACGGTCAGAAATAGACTGTTGTAGGGTGGTAATCACACAGACGGGTCCATGCAAACAGCTCCTCTCACACTCCTTCCGCCTCGCTGTGCACACTCTAAATATCTGTGTGTATGTCTTGGTAAATGACAGCTTCCCAAACTGATTCTGAGCATGTAAACAAACCACACTGGTGTTTATAACCCACAAAGACCTCTAAGGGTACATGTCTGTCTGTTCTTACGCCCACCTATGGGTGTCGATGAATGCCTCACTGATGCGTTATTCCTTTATTATTACACATTATTATTTTAATGTGTTATTCCTTCACATTAAAAAAGCTCAAATGAGCACACACACAGTGAGTCTTTAGTAGATTTAGCACTTTGGCACGATAGCTGACAATAAATGGTGGTATCAGCTTTCAGCTGAATGTCAACCTCATAGAGCTTAGTATCTGAATAAAAAAACATTGCTTCTTGCTAAATACACATTGGACAAGCCTTCTCATAACCATGAAAAACTTGCTTCAAGTTCAGAAACAGTAGTTGCCTAGTTTTAATGCTGAATATGCAAATCATGTTAAAGTAGTCTGTTTTCTAAGTGAAACTAAATTACATTTACTGTCCACTTTATTAATGACACTCAAAGAACTAGGGCAGTTTTGAGGGAAAAAGGGGATCCACAATCCACACTGGTGTACCTAAAGTGGCCTGTGAGTGTTTATAGTATTTAGCCAGTGGTTGGTATCAAGGTGCACCAAGATTTTAAAATGTTATTTTTTGAGAAATTGGAAAAAATTTCTTTCAAACTATTCCTGCAGTTTAAAATCTTTTCAATGGAATGCCAGAAAAGTGTCGGAGTGACCAAGATTTTCCTTCAGTTACATGGAGCAGAGTTTCCTCACGTTTGTCCTCTGCTGTGCACTACTGATCAGCTAGATGGAAAAAAAATGTGGTTTGTGATTGGGTAGAAAATGAAGAAACATCACTGTTAATCCCTAATAAAATTATGGTTGGAAAGCTACCAGCTTGCTAGCCGACTATTTTCAATTAAAGCAATTACATAGTTCATTCGTTTGATCTTTTAAAATTTTCTGTTAACATTTTGCTACAGTACAACTGTGAACCTTATGCTAAATCGATCCATTCCTAATGCTATTTAGAAATTAATTCTTGTTATTGCATCTTACTTCCTCATTTCCTTTTCCTTCATCGGGCTTTAAAGTCGTTCTGCATGTGTGGAGGAAGGAAGTATTAAATCACCAAAAGCCATTTCAGTCACACCCTCTAATAGTGCCACACAAGTGTGTCTTTGTGTGTGAACAACAGCAAACATGAACAAAAAGAAGCAGTATATCTGAGATTCTTCACTAAATTGTGAATGCAATTTGCAGTGCACAGGTACATGCATTAGTGTCCATTATAGCAAAGAGTGGAAAGGTCGTCAAGAAGAAATCGGTCTATGTGAACACGACCATAACAGAAACCACAAACATGCCCTAAGGGAGATGGAACAGGCCTGTGCAAGGACACTCTTTATATGCAGGTACACACGAACACACACACTCTTGTCTGCAAAGCCATATAGATACTAAGAACTAGAACTAGACAAAAGAGAAAAAAATACAATGCAAGTAGTAAAGGGGTTGAAATTATTCATACGGGGTCAAAAATATGCCACTGGTTAAATGTCTCTAAGTGAGTTGCATCCTGACGATATGTTTTTGTACCAATCAACAATGGCTTGGCATTATTTTTGGCAGAATATTTGCAAAAATTGGGAGATCTAGTTGAAATTAGTTGGTTTTCTCAAAATTAACTAAATTGTTATTATTATTAATAATAATAATAATAATAATAATAATAATAATAATAATAATAATAATAATAATAATAATAGCCTCTTTTATCCATTCAAAAATTTGTTGTGATGTATATTTGGGGTTATTTACCTGAAGATGTTAAGAATAAAAAAAAAATTTGTTGCTATTATACTAACTTTGTGCAATGCACCGATGAGAGCAAATACACCCAACAGCATGGTTTAAGGTTAATTAAAAAAAGCTGGAAGTGTTACCCATGACTCATCTAAACATACTACATGTCAACTTTGCAAAATAGCTCAACCTTCGCTTTGTCTGATCATTAAACATAGAACCTGCTCAGAGTAGCCAGCTTTAAATTTCATATGAGCTCCAGGGTCTTGATTTTGGAGTTGATCATAACCTAAAACTGAGTTCTCTTGAAATTGTCATTTGCAATATCTACTTGTGCAGCACTGCAGTCGCTGAGGAGTCGGACTGCCTGGATGGTTTACAAAGAATGGCCCAAAAAAGGAGAAAATATTCAGAGAGAACCAGTTGTGTGGACACAAATGCCTTGTTGTCAGAGGAGAATGGGGACGGTGGTTTGAGATGACAGAAAGGCAGCATTCGCTCTAATAACCACAGAATCTCTGAACAGGTTGAACCTTGAGGCAGGTGAACTACGGTAGGAGCAGCAGACCACATTAGGAGCCACGTTTGTCATCTAGCAACAGGAAACTGAGGCTATAATTCACACTGGATCACAAAAGCTGGACAGGTAAAACGGAAATATCTTCAATTGCAAACCTCTTTAGCAAAGATACACATTTCAGTAATAAAAATTCCAACCTCATTTTCCATCTCCATTGCTTTCTCACACCCTTTGATCTTTACAAATGCAGTTCTGACCCAGTTCTCTGCTTCTTTCTGTAATCTCACCATGAATCATTTACTCAGACTACTACAAATCTTGAATACAGAGGAAAGCGCACTTCTTATCCTGGTCGTTGCATCAGCTTTCCATCAATCAAACACTCAACTGCCATTTCCTGGCACCAAGAAAAAAAAAGGGGCAGACTGATATGCATCCTGGCAGGAGTGATGTATCCTTGTCAAGAATAGGTCAGGTTTCAGTTCTCCTTATTCTCCGTCAGCTGTAGAAAGACAAGTTGAACTAGAGGGCAGAGATGGACTGGGTAAGAATGAGGCCGTCGATGCTCTTTATTATGCTTCACAATAACAGAAAATAAGCGAACTGCAAGTTTTAAATGTCAAGGCCATTTGTTTTTTTTTTAAGTAGGGGAGTTTTAACAAAAAAAAACCTCCCCCACTTATTAAAACACCATTGCCAGGTTCCACTAAAGATGAGTTACTATGCAAACCAGATGTCTGTGGACAAGCCAAAACACAAGTCTAAAGGAGGCCTACCTGACACAAGACCCAAAATCTGACCCTAGTGCCCCATCACGCCTTTCCTTTTCTCTCCTAGGGCTAGTTTAAGTTTTCACGGGATTCAAGGAGACCCAAACAGGTCAGATCTGTGGAAGCTTGCTGAGCGCATAGACAATTCTGTGGAGGATTGAGGCTGGAGACGTGTGAATCTGGCAGCCACTTGAGGGAGTTTTCTTGTTATGTCTGCCAGAAATATTGTCTGGAAGAAACCCAGGCTGACAGCACAAATCACTGCACTCTGGAGATACAGAGACATTAAGCACAAATATATATACACACACACACACAGCTGTAGCTACATCTGCAGCTCTGATGGAGTCGGTTATAAAATGAAATGGCATGAAATTATGGGTTTTACAAGTCACATTATGCAGGTAGATCTGGAAATGGACCGTCTTCATTCTGTCGTAAACATAAGCTGTTTCTTGTCTTGTCTGTTTCATCGTATTGTTATGGAAGAATTAGATTAATCCGTTTAGCAGTATTGTCCATTACCTAACTGTGGATGCTTTACCATAAACATAGGTCAGTGTCAGATTATCAAGATATATTATAGACTTGAGTAAAAGATGCATCTATATATTCACACAAAGTACTTAAATTAAAAATGCACCACATGATCAAATGTATTCTTTAACAGAAAAGCAACAATTATTTTTACAGCTGTTGAAATAATACGTGGTTCAGACACATTGCCATGCCATAAATTCAGAGTTTTCTAGACTGAAATTTCTTGGAGTTCTCAGTCCATTTTTTATTTATTTATTTATTTTTTTCCTAGGAAAAAGGATAAGTACAAAGGTTCACTGTGCTCACAGCAAATATTTATCTGGAAATATTTGCATATGGTTAGTTTTAGCAAACATTTTACTCATTTTGATACCCATATTTAGGCAGAAGTATTGAATAAAATTAAAACAATTACTTTTTATGCTAGTTTAGATATCTAAGCTACAATACATGGAAAAAAACACTGAAAAAACACAAAATTTTAAAGGGATTTCCACAAAAAAATAAAAGAAAAATTTCCAGTTGTACAAAAGATGTACCACTGGTACTCTGTTTAGTTTAAAAAACATACCAAATATTGTAATAATCTGAATTCACCCCAAAAATACACAACTTGACTGTGGTTTATTTGCACAAGAACATTCAGAGTTATGCAAAGATTTAATAACTGAACCCCTAAAAGCAGCATCCAGAGACCCACGCGGATTATCTTCTTACAGAAAACATATACAGGCATCAAGGGGACAAGTCCTCCTCCTCCTCAGTCTGACCCCTCCAGTGCTGCACCAGCTGTTCCCCCAACACTTTCAACATCTCTGGGGAAAAACAACTATGTGGACACCTCAGCACCTCATTAGTGACAAAACTCCCCCTTAAGACTACAGGACACATGGTCACACACACTCATGAGCATAAACACTATATAGTCCCTTAGGGAACCCGCTGAGGGCAGAGCAGAGGATGTTTTTGTGTTTCTGTGCATACGAGGGAAAATTGTGACTCATGTCTTTCCTTATGCTTCCTAGTTAAAACTGCCTGACCTTATAAGGCTGGCAGGCACAGTTTTGTTCACACGCGTGGATAAAAGCATCCCTACTGATTCCCATGCAGAAGGGCAGAAAAACACGCCGTAGATATGCAACACCGTGGTCCGTGTGAGAGTTTGATGATTAAAGCGGGCCCAAGAGCCTTGAAATCAGCTTCAGAACAATCACTTACACACATTGCATGCATCCACACAATGTCACACTCACACACACACCCTTGTGTGAAAAACCAACACCTACACACACGTCTGCATCCTGCTTCACCGGGAGCTCGTTACAAGCTGGTCCCCGCATCACCACTAATTCCAAAAACACATTTAGGTTGACGTCACGCCTTCGGCTGTCCTCTGCTAATGTACATGGAGTCAGTTGAGGCAGTCAGACATTAGATACACACAAACCCTCCTGTTGGCAAACCGGAGAAAAGAACTCACACAAAAAATAAATAAATAAAAAATCCAACGTAATGCACAAAGACAGCTGACCTGGATTCAGACCAGTCAACACTTTGTTTCTGCTACCTCTAGACCCAAAGGCAACCAATGTACACGCCAGCCATATCCAACAGGGAATCAGCTGAAAAAAGTAAGTAAATCAACAACAATTCAGAAATTGGGTCAAATCCAGCGATCGGTGGGGGTCAATAACTCAACTAATTTATTTCTGTTAATCTTGTGCTCTGAAATTTCCTGGTAGACAGCTGCACTGACCTCATGCAACTTGGATTCTGTGCCTCTCCTCTCTTCCTTGATTTCCAAATGTAATGAGGTCTTTGGATCACTAAGCAAAGCTCTTTTCTCTTTGGCCCAGTCGACAGGCTTCCTGTGCGTCAGGCGTTGCTTAACCTAAGGGATGCAACAAACTCTTTCAATCTACAATCCTCTAAACTTTGGATGTCCCTTTGCTTGTGAATCTTTTTGTCTCCCACTGCTCCCACTGTAGCCAATGGATTCAGCACTTTGGGAACAGCTGGTTTCTTCTGCGCTGACTTATCATGGCTTTGCCTTCTCGTGGGGTGTGTCAGTGACTCCTAGAAAACTGTCCACTCATACATATTTATTTCTTTGCCAGAAAGTCCCTTGAGATAAGGTCTCTTTTTAAGTGGAGACCTGGCCACGAGGCACGCCAGTGTACAGTAGACAGAGCAAATTAAATAAAGGTTAGATACAACATAAAGCCTCCTAAAATTTACTGAAGTGAAACCAAATTAAAATAAAATTACAATTTAATAAAATAACATAACATTACTGTTAAAATTCCTTTAGATTGCATCTAGATTAACAGAAATAAACTCTTAAAATGTAAAGGATAAATTTCATTTTTTGAATTGAATTCCTGAAAAACATAGCCTATTACCATAATTTCCGGACTATAAGCCGCGGCTTTTGTCACACGCTTTCAACCCTGCGGCTTATACAATGATGCGGTTTATTTATGCATTTTTTTCTAACGCCTGCCAGGGGGCGCTCGAGCAGAAAAGGTAAGAGTGAGACAGGTGGAATATATGTGTCGAGGAAGACGCAAGTTTAATGTAACTTAACACGTTTCAGTGCACAGGAGGAAGATGAAGACGGCTCTCAGTGACTTTTACCGGTATGTTTTTTTTTTTACCAGCCCTTTAGTGCTGTGCTGCCGTGTTGCTGCTGTGTTACTGCCTGTGTTACAGGCACTGTTTGGAAAGAAAAGCTAAGGTATATTACGAAAACTTTGAAAACTCTTTCTGTGTACCGTCTGTATGTAAGCACATGCGGCTTATACACAGGTGTGGCTTAGGTATGTACAAAATTGTTTTTCCTTTAAAATGTACTGGGTGCAGCTTATAATTGGGTGTGCTCTATAGTCCAGAAATTGCGGTATATTAAGACAGCTCCATCGGCCTTTTATGAGTTTCTTTTTTTTGTCCTACAGCTTTTCATGTGTTATTTGAGCTCTGAAGGTGTTTCTAAGGCTCCAATGCAAATGTTAAGTCAGACATCTCCATGCCAACAGTCAGACTTGTACACCGTAATGTGGCTGTACTGATAGCAAGGTGACTCTCTTTTTTGTCCCCCTTTCTTTCTTTTTTTTTTTACTCAAAGCTGTACTCAATACAATGATCCCTCACTGCTAAAAGCAAAAGCGAAAGATGGTTAGGAGCTTATTTCTGGCTCTGACTTTTTAATGGGGTACAAGTGGAGGTTTTTAAAGAAGCAGCAATCTGATCTTAATGGATTATAATGGATTAGAGATAACAGGCCCCAAACTGCATGTGGAAATCCCCAATCAGCTTTTTTTACTCCCCAGGAAAAAGTAATTTAGGACAAAAATTAATCTACAAATTTAGCAGAACCCTATACCTGGGGACCATCATGTTGTTTTCCTTTATCCACAACACTGCAGCCGAAAGTAGTAATGGCCGGCTCTCTGTGCAGTACATATTTAACGCAACCAGAACTGTGCAGGCTTATCCAACATGTTGGATGAGAAGAGGGTGAACACAAACAGAGATCAACCAGTACGGGATAAAACCGAGCCAGGCGCTGGATTTTTCCCACGCTCCACTTCTGGTTAGCAAAAGCCAGAAAGTCAAGATCTCACATTCCTCACATGCTATTTTTTATTTTTTTTTCCCTTTACACGCACACAGCAGCATCTTAGCTACATAACCTAAACATCCAGTAAGTCATTTTGAAAAGTGAAAGAATCTGTTGAATGTACAGTCAAAATCTGGACAACTTTCAGTCTACATCAATATCACACACACTAACTTAGGAATTTAAACATTTTTGGTAACTTAATGTGTTAGACCAACACAAATTACTGCAAAGAGATGAATGGAAAAATAAAAATAGCTTTAAAAAATTACAAATAAAAATTCCCCCCAAAAAAACACTTGTGTGCATGTGAATGCAGCCTTTCTGAGTCCATACTTTGTAAATCCAGCATTTGCCACAATTACAGTTGCAATGCTTTTGGGGTGTGTCTCTACAAGCTTTGCACTAGTAGAGATTGAGATCTCTGCCCATTCTTCAAAGCAAAACAGCTGCATGGAACCTGCCTATATTTTTGGATGTTGATTGGGGAATGGTTCCATGTTTAGACACCCTGAGTCAGCTGCAGTTGTCATATGAACCACTAGATGGCGCTGTGATTTTAGAATGACGCTGAACGAGCATGCGCCTTATCGTGTCTTTAGAGTCCACCTCACTGCAAACAGTAACCTGTACGAACAAGCGCTCATGCAACATATATTCCTTATCAAGAATTGTGTTAAGTTGAACAGGTTAAGTAACCCAAGCCCAACATAGCACAGTGCTATCTGCAACTGTTTTTGTTATCTGCCTGGTCACGCATACAATAAGCCTTACAGCTGTACTTGTAAACGGTGCTGCTAACTTGCCAAGTCCCTCTTGAAAAATACATTATAGATCTCAATGAGGCTTTTTCTGATTAAATAAAGGTTATTTTTATGTGCGCTTTCACACCTACAAACAGAAAGGTTTCACTGTGAGACCTGGTTTCAAAAAGTGTCCGTGTGAGAGACTTCGATCACTGGAGACGTGTAAACTAGTGGCTGGATTGCGGCTTAACCGAACAGCGGCTTCATGAAAACTAGATCTTAAACAAAGAGAATCTATGAATCTCAATTTTTATTGACTGCCAGTTTATCAGCTGGTTTAGGACTGAACTACGACTAAACCAAGACCTAAACATGGTTTCATCTAAATCTTTACACTGTAGATCCAGTCATAAGTTTAGGGTCATTGAACTGGTGGAAGGAGAAGTCTTTTACATCCCCTTTGCTACCCTGGTTGTCCTGTATTTATCTTCATCCACCTTCCCATCATCTCCAACCAGCTTTGCTGTCCCCCGCTAAAGTAAAGTCTTGCTTCCCTAACTTTGATTTAAGATGCTCCAAAACTTTCTCTCTGACCTGTCTGCTGAATGTCTTGTTGCTCAAGATGCTTTTGGTTCTCTTATGTCCTCTAATAAAGCTCTAAGGTCTTCACCCTTAATTTTATTTAGGAGTATCAGATTAAAGAATGTTTAAAACAAATATATCTTATAAACTGATTTTTCAAGTAAGTGCAGCCAGTGGTGAATTCGCTGCCTCTTGCTAGGTATCCAAACTAATGTGATTGCTCTGGGTTCATCCATCAGGCTCTTCCTAGCTGATACTGATTTCATGTTTCCTCTGAGGTCTGACCCGATGCCCTCACAGCCAGTACTGACGTCGGACCACTTTTTTCAGTAACGAGTAATCTAACGCGTTGCTATTTCAGATCCAGTAATCAGATTAAAGTTACTTATCAAAATCATTTTTGCGTTACTATTCGTTACTACCTTCTTTAGTTATTTAATTGTATTTTCTCTACTCGTCTTGTCGACTGACCGACGTCTCTATGCGACAGAAATGTAAACAATGGAGGGAGATGCGGATTTTGTTGGTGGAAAAACAGGAACTATTTTGAGTTTCTGTCGCCAAGTCCGATTATTATAAGCGGCTTTGGGCCTT
>CAEFZY010056723.1:0-48326 GCA_903066815.1 Brachyrhaphis roseni
TATATATGTTTCTACTCTTTTTTTATTATTATTTAAAGGAAATTCCTTAGAAGGTACCAGAGTGACCAATGTCTTCTCTGGTCATATGGAGCAGAGAAGTCATTCATTTATACACCTCCTCTATCTGTTGCTACACACTGCCAGCAGGCTGGCTGAAAAACATCCACTATAGCTGTCTTTTGGTTTATTCCAAATGTTATCCACTGAAAATTTTGAAAATGAGCCCTAAAAACTACATCTGTTTAAAACAAGTCGTTAGTAAATGTAATACAGTTTGCAGAAAACTCCGAAACAGAAGATTCTTGACTTACATATCTGTTGATTTGCATGTATCAGAGAAAATATGGATAATTTAAGAACTTTTATTGATATGCCATCTTTTTCTTAATGCCCTATGAATAAACCAACAAAAAACTCATTAAAGTTTTTGTCGGATCCAGCTTTGTTTCTAGAAACATCCCCATGTTAATCTTGTTAACAGAAAATATGTCCCCTTCATTTAGGGGTCATTCTTGCCTTTTGTGGTCCAAAAGGTCTTTGAACTCTGAGCGGGGAGGCAGCTTCAGGGGCGGGGTTGTCTCTGTATGGTCAGGACTCTCACCAATTATCATTTTCTTTCTGTGATTTGTCTTACTGATGCGTCTGAAAATTGCTAAGATGGGATGAACCCAGACTTGTTCCTGCAGGACTCCTGGGTGGTCAGTCTGTCAGTCTGACACCAACCAACTCCCTCAGCGGGACTGTCACAGCACCGCCCTAATCTATCGGGGATGCCAGGCCCAATATTGTCATGAGATCCCAGGGGTCCCTCCGAGGGCGAGGAGGGCCATGTTTAGTTGCCGGGGCAGACAGTGACGGTGCAAGGACAAAAGAGGGTGGGGTCACTTTGGGTGTCAACTGTGGCTTTATGAGTGACTATTATGTGAAGTTGAAGAGTGTGAGAGCCTTGCTCCGCAGTAATGCATGCATAGCTTGCAAAGCTCATTCCTGAATGCTGCTGTTGCTATGGATTGAGAGGTGGAGTTTCTGTCAGATGTTGGATCAGGATCAATGAAATTCTTAAGTCTGAATCCAATAAGCATTGGGTTTTGCTTACATATCATTTACATGCAAACAAGGATAATTGCAAAAAATTCTGATGTGTATTTTGCTTTTAGCTGGAGGCGTTTAAAGAGTCATCACAAATGTCGGAGCAAATGTTTCTGCTTTGACATTTACATTTAGCTCACATATGTTGGGGATTAGTGGGAGAGGTGTTGTGTCGTCCAGTGATAACGCCTAACATGCATGTCCTGTGTGAACACCTTCCACTCAAACAGAATAAAAACACAAAATGCTCGAGTTATTACCTACATATGGAAAAACAAAACATAAGCCCTCCATGTTTTAGTTTACTTTAAAAAACTAAATGAATAAGGCAACTTGCAGTGGAACAATAAGACTTTCAAAGCCATCTGGACCCCCTTTAACCGTAGTTTATCCAGCATGGCTTAAACCTTGCCTTGACTTTTCACCTGTGGGACAAACAGCCAATTAGGCAGCAGAGGGGGGAGTGGGAGTAAAAAACACAAGAATGAGAGAAATGTAACACTAAAAAAAATGGTTGGGTGAAATACCAACCACATGCTGCAGAACGTTGGACAGTTTGAGTGAGAGGACAAAGAGCTGTGATCAGTACTTCAGCACCACAGTAAAAGTCACATAAAAAGTGACATCAATGCAACCTTGCTAGAGGTTTGTTGGCTTTTATCAGTCCAAAATTGTCATAAAGTCCCACAAACCCATTTGAATCAGGCTTGAGGTTTGGGCTTTGACTGAGCCATCGCAACCTCTGTGTAAAGTTTGTGTTGTTGATGACTAACTTGGAGCCAAGCTTCAGCAAGTAGACAAGTGGCTCATGTATGGCTCTAGGATACTTCAGGAATTATTTTTGACATCTGATCTAACAACAAGTTTTTAGCTGAAATTGAAAAAAATCCTCTTTTTTTCCCCCCCAAGAAATCACTGGATTGGAATGGGATGCTATTTTCAGATGGAGCAAATGTTGAGTTAAAAAGTCTCATTTTACATACTTACACCCCTCATAAATATCCGACTATCTCCTATACATTTAAAACTCAAAATGTTTGTATTTTAAGAGAAATTAACATATTTTAAGGAGACTCTGGATCAGTTTTCAAATTGTTGGTGTAAATGAAATGTTTCATTGGACAAAATAAACAATAAAAATGTTGGCATTTCGGCTAAAGAGGTTAGTTTCAAATCCTAATGATAATTCCTAATTAAGTTTCAAGAGATTCGGCGATGATAGACCTCCTGACCTCCCTATTGTATCTGAGTTGATATGACATAATTTGAGTTTTTGGTAATGAGCAGAGGTTTGTTGCCTCCTCTTACTACCTTAATCTCATCCTTCTCTGTTTTTCCTTTTGCCCGCTCAGGGATGCTGGTGGTGATCGTGCTGCTGCTCATAGCCATCGTTGTGATCGCTGTGTGGCCCGTGTAGCTGATGGCGGCGGCGGCGGCGGCTGTGGACCAGTTTAAATCACAGATGCTCACTGAAATACTGTCTTGGGTCTTCTGTTTATTCTCTCTTTCTGATCACTGGAAACTGTCCAACTAAAAGAATGTGAAATAAAGTTTCCTTCATTTAGCAGCACAAATGCCTGTTTTTATACTGTGGGCAGAAGAGGCTTGAGGACATTTCCTTTTCTGTCCTGTAAATATTGTGGGAATATAAATCGTCTTTTACTGTAGTGAACATAATGTTTGAATCATTGCATCCACTGATCATCTGGATGTTAAGTTATTTGGCAGATTGTGAACTATTTTTTTAATGTAATTTAGTCCAAACAGCAGAACCTCCTGCAGGTCTACAGTCTTTCTGTGGCTGGACTCAGGTTTACATCAGGTACATTAACCGTCCAATATTCACATTTATTTACTCATGCATTGCTGTAGCAGCTGTAATGACATAAGTTTGCTAGGACTTTCTAATGTTTATCGAGCAGACTGTAACCAGAACCAACAGCTCGACTGTGTTACTAACACGCCTCTGTTACTTCCTGTTAAATCAGCTCTGCTTGTAACATCTAATAAATGACATTTTCAGTTAATAGTCCCTTGATACCTGTCTGTCTGCCTTCATGTCAGAGACTCGTCATGCTTCTCTGGAGTACTGGAGGGTTTTGTAACGTGATATTTAGTTGGAGTGGGCTGCTGACATAATTTCTGCACACATGAACTGCATCTTCATTCTACAGTGCCTGAAAAAATATGCAGACTCATTCACATCCTGTCACATTATAATGCAAACGATAACATAGTTTATGGGGATTTTAGTTGATAGACCAGCACCAAATAGCCGTGAAGTAGAACCAAAAGTCTGAAAAAGTTTGTATCCATCCTCTTCTAAAACAACTCAGAAGTCACCTAAGTTGTAAATATGAGCCACATAATGTAATATTAGTACAAGTACAGCTGTTGTAGAGCAAACTGCAACATGGTGGGTTGTGGAGAAGCTTAAATTAGGATTAGATTAGATTACAAAACAATATGCCAAACTTTGAACATCTTGCAGAGTTATTTTTATGTGTAATCAGCAAAATGGAGAAATAAAGAAATCACAGCAACAAAGACAAATAATCTGTCAATGTAACAAGAGTTTATTTCAACTGATAATCTGAATTTAGTTCTACCAAGTTTGTGTTCAGTAGTTATTTTCCTTCTTTAATGTCAACAATCTAAACAACCACATACAGGTAATAAAAAAAAGCTGAAAAGACAAAATCCACAATGTCTTGTGTCATTAAATATATCCATATATAATAACCATAATATATTAGTAGGCATTGTAAAACAACATTGCTAAACGTCTTTGCAATGGTGACAAGAACATTTACAATTCATAGTATGAACACAAAGCAATGCTTTGATGTGTTTATGGCGTTTCATTGGGGAGGCTTGTCAAACCATTGCTCTACAGACTGCTGGAAAAAATACAGCATGAGGCTACAGAGATGAGAGAAGTGTGATTAGAGGTTAAAATTCATCAAATGACAATAAAACTAAAATATTTACCAATGAAAGGCAGGAGTATGTAAATATGCTCCATGTTCATGAACAGCCCTGAATCTTTAGAGCTTTAAGAGCATGATAATTCGAATACAAATCAAACACTAGATGTATAGTTAAATCACAATAATGTCAGTCATTTGTTTGTCAGGCATCTATTGCAGTCAAACCCCTGTTATTAACACTATGGCTTTATAAGGATGTATAAGGCTCTGTTATACTAGATCTCCTCCGTCGCTCAAACATAACTGAATCTCGGTTAATTCAGAAAACCTCATTTTTGTGTGTGTGTGATTCTACACTTTGCAGTGAAAGAGCATCATGAGAAGGAATCATGCAGATTTTGATTTCTGTGTTCTACAACTATTGTATAATTGTATTGTAAACCATATGAGCTGCTACTCATACTTTTTTCTTCCTGCTCGTTCTACATGTTCTCATCTTTCTCCCTTCTCATTGAGAAATATCGCAGCATCTATTTGAGAGCATGACAAATATATTTCTGCATATTTTGCCGTGCATCCTGAAAAACTTTCAACTTCCTTCGATCTCTCAGAAGGCAGATTAGGTGCAATCTGGAGGTGTGCGTGCTAGTAGCCGAGCAAATAGCGACCTGTAAACGTTTGTATTTGCATCCTAATTAAACTTTACTGACAAGGTTATGCATGTGATTTCGAGAGGCAAGAAACTGTTTGTTCCTGGGTTTATTTTCGTTGATGTCGTTCAAAGATCGATGCATTAATTATTTATGTTTTACATAACCTGAGCTCTGCGACTTTCTTCCTCTCAAGAGAAGTGAACTGTGTACAAACAGATGAGCAAAGTGGTATCAACAGGCAGATGATTACGACCCATTCCACCTTGTGCAAAATGTTGAAGTAAATCGACTGTCAATGTGCATTCTTGCATTGATGTCTGCAAAACAGTAAAAATCTGAGATCTGATAAGGAAGAAAACATTGCAAATGAAGGTGGAGATAAATAAAGTAATCCTCTTACTGAAGGTCCTGTATATAATGTATATCTGCATCATGAGGTATGATCATAATCCTTTCATGGTTTCCATTTTCCTGCGTTTTGTATCTTTGTTCCTGTAGTTAGTTACATTTCTTCTTCTTTTAAACTAATTAATGTAAGTTTTAATAATCTGCTGTCAGCAGTGTAGTATTTATGAGTTTGTAAAACATCTGAACCCTTACAAATGTGACATGCAGTACTGTTTACTTTTTGCTGTTTACTGTCTTCTACTGTCTTCTTTGTAGCAAAGAAGACAGTAGTATGCAGTTGCAATTAAGTATTTTTCACTTTCTAAAAAGGTGATATGCATCGCATTTTGTTTCAAAACAAAGACTGTATCCATGTCCCATATTCTTTATTTTTGTTATCTTTACTGTTCCAAAAAATATTTTAAGATCTGATGTAAAAACTCATGTAAAACTGTGAGTGGCCTCTGGTTGATGAGCTGTTCGAAAAAGCAAGTCTTCTTTAAAAGCCAGTAACGAAAATTACTTGTTTAAATAAACTGATAAGAAATGAAGCAACTCTTCAAATATGAATTAAAATACAAAAATACCTTAAAGGAGTAGTTCAGAACTTTTCAAGGATGTGCCAATGTTTTTGAACAAATGCATATGTATAGATGGGGAACATAAAACATCTTTAGGATCAGGGCCTTAACATCCTTAGGTGTCCTGAGAATGAACGCCTCACTCTCAGCATTCACTCTCAGAACGCTGAGTGTGAGGCGTTCTAATCCAATATCAATGTGTGACCTCACAAATGCACTTTTCAAAGAATGGTAATGATATGGTAATAAAATCTCCTAAACGTACCCCTGAGCTTTGTAGCCCAGAGAGGAGCTGAAGCTCTTATAGTTACAAATGTTGGACCATCTTATGAAACTCTATAGAATAAGTCCACATGTGTACAAAGACAGACAAGAACATCTTTAAGTAACATGCAGTGGATTAGCTTAAATTTTTGATGATTATTTGAGATGCTTTGTCATATTGTCTGCTTAAAACCTATTAACAGAATCTCACTTGAAAAATTTTGAATTATTCCTTTAACAGCCACATAAGTGATTTGACCGTTCTCAAATAAGAAGGGTGAATATGTACTCTTAGCATAACACACCATAGCATTTAAGATGTGTAGTTGAGGAGTTTTTTAAAATAAAAACTAAACTCTGTCCCTGTTCCTCTTCTTCCACTTGCATATTCTTAATCTTAGAACTCACAAAAAAGGAAACTGAGAGATTTATGATTGTTTAAATTGCAGATATTCCTGACTCGGAGCACACGAAAGACAACTACATGTATGTTGGTTTGACATAGCAACAGTAGCTTTCACAGCACGTACCTCAGATAAACGACAGCTTTCCATGAAACCAGTTAAGTTCTCTGTGAAAAATACAGCTAAAAAAACAATACATGCAGAGGCAATATTGCAGCTGTAATTAAGTGTCTTTGTCGTTTGCACCAGCGAAGGATGTCCATAAAAAATTAGAGCATTCAATACAGGGTTTTCATACTAGAATAAAGAAAACAAACACAAATAATGTTATATACTGGTAATAGGTGCAAATTCGCCAAATCCACAAGAGAGACGAATCTCAGGGTAAAATAAACCATGAAACCAAATCTGCAAGGTGACCTCCTTCAACAAAAGTTCACTATAAAATACAAATCATCCTAAATAATTCTCTTCATGCTTCTACACAAAAAGCAGCGACATAAACAGTGTCCTCTGTCCTGGGTCCTCGGTCTCTCTCTGAGCTCACTTTCTCTCGTTTTTTTCTTCTTTTTTTTTCTGAGAACCTGTTGAGGATTCCTCTTCATTCTCCAGCTTCCTCTCTGCTTGCTCCCCACCTATGGCTTCTTGCACTTTCCTTTCTTCTCACGCTGCTGGAACTTTCTCAGTCTGCGTGCCCACGTGTCCCTCCACTGGATGACCAGGCTTCCTTTGTCCGCCACCACTCCGGTCTGGCCGGGGGAGTCCTCGTCGTTCCCTAGCAGCAGGTACTTCTTCCCGGGCTTGATCTTGGGGCACTTGCAGGCCACGTCTTTGGCACGGACCCATAAGAACTGGTCACCCCTGCGGATGCGGCTTTCCCCCTGCTTGTAGACGGATATGATGTTGACGGTAAATTTCCACCACTCGCCAGCTTTGTCTGCCTTCAGGATGTGCACCTGGACAGCTGCAGTGTGATATTGGAGGACAAAGCATTCTTGGTTAACGTCAAGTCGATTTTACTGCTTTCAACACATGCACAACATATTTCTATTTACTTATAATACAGACTGGGGCCTCTTGTGATTTTTATAAAGCCTTTAAGGTTCTTACCAATACATTATAAAAAGAAGCCTGTTGACAGAAGATATATCTGCTGTAAGAGTACACTGCAAAAACACAAAAACTTACAAAGTAATTTAGCTTCAAGAGCAAATTTCTAAATGCTCTTGAAATAAGACAGATGAACTTACAAGTAACTTTTCTTCAAGATATAGGAGCTTGTTTTCAGTAAATAATTCCTTAATATTGTACTTTATAAGTCCTTTTAAAGTACTATTTCCATTGGCAGATTATTTCACTTGTTACAGGAAAAATGTCTTGTTATAAGTGAATTTATCTGCCGATGGAACAAGTACCTTTTCATCAATATCAAGGAATTATTCACTTAAGACAAGCCTCTATATTTTGCAGAAAAGTTACTTGTAAGTTAGTTTTGTCTTATTTCAATTGTACTAACATATTTGAACTAGAAATTAGACCAAAATTACTTGGTAAGACTTAGTGTTTTTGCAGTGTACATGCAGTCACAGTATGTCCAATAAATAACAGTGAACTACACTAAAGCAAATGTGATCCTCTTTCAAAAACGGACATTTGTAGTTTACGTTCTTCTCTTAAACAAAGTGAAAAAGCCAGGTATGCAGGCCAGCTATCATATACAGCTCCACATGCACTTTGTCTATTATACTGACACAGCAGTGTGATCAGTAATGGGATTAGGAGGCAAGAGACGGCTATTAGAGACGTTAGCTGAGCAGACACTCAGGGATATTGCGCGAGGAATGAACGGACGTGGCCCTCAGGGAGCAGATAGACGCTCATGGATCCTACTGATACATACTGGCGTATGTATCAATATGTATTATATTGACCAGATCTCTATTAAGTTCCATTAAGCTTCTCCTATAATTATGAGGGAGCTTTAAAGATGAACAATCATGTGATGGGGTCACTGCTTTCACCTTCAGCATTAAAGGGAAATCTGAGTGCAGTGCAGGATTTGTATCTACAATCTCCAACCAGTGATCTAAACTTGTATATTTTCTTCTTTTTTTAAAAAATCTGAAACCTTCTTTAATATCACACTCTGAACATAAGAATTAAATACAATATTTTCTGAGCAAGAACTTTAATTTTTAGACTATCTGGGGAGCCCGATAAGCAGGAGAAGCCCTCTAGTCCTAAACAACATTGTGTTGGTATGAGGTCTGATCCCACATTTTGGCTCAAGGTTTCCAGTCAAAGCATTTTTAACATGCTGCAAGAGCAGCTGAAACACTAGTCATTAAGTTTATAACGTTCAAATCAAAAAATCACCTTTATTAAGCAGAAGAACTTTATTGTTAGGTTTTGTCTGTGCGCCTTTAAGTGGAATTATAGTGAAATGCGTTACCAGTCTAAATATCAATGAGTCACATCAAAGCAGACTAAACAAGCTAACTTTAACCTTGCACTTGCCTTGCTCAACATGAAAATATCACCAGCAGGAGCAAGATATACGCTTTTGAAGACTGTGTCTGAAAGTGTTGAGCCTGATATATTATACTATAAGCTTAATAAATGACTGGTGATATTGAGGTCATCCTTATTTGTACAGTAACATTTTTTTTTGCATTAATTTCCCTATTCAGGAGCTAATAGGCTGGGTTTGAGCATGGCTTCAATAGGCGTGTTGCCTGGAAATATCATGCTCTAATTTCCTAAAGCAATTTCTCTCTCTCTCTCTCTCTCTCCCTTTTGGCTAAACTCCAGTATTTTATTAAATCATATCAAAGAAAATTGTGTATATCTTTTATTTAGCTCTATGTGTAAAAGAGGGAGCAATGTTCTCCCTATTTTCAAGTTTAGGTTTTAGATTGCTTTTAATTCTCTATTTTGCATAAGTTAAGCATGTGCAGAGCGACCTGAGGGTGACCGATGCATCTCCTTGTGTCCACCAGCTCATCTTTGCATTAGGTCAACAGCTCTTGGGGAGACTGGAGTGGATAAACTGGTTATAGCCAGGGTTCTGCTGAGATCAGACATTTCAACCCTTATCTTGCACCCCACGGTAGCTTGTAATGCTTTCCATGGGCCCGGATACAAAGCATCGCAGCATGGTTTTCTGGCACAGCATGGAGCTCCAGCTCCCTGCTGATCTTTTTAAAACACTCCAAAGCTTTCCTTCTTCTGAGACAAATTCAATAGATCCACACTGAGTTTGACTTCTGCTCAGATTTCCTAATTTTATGTGACATATACTTCACACGTATTTTGTTCCTCTCCTGAATCAAATTTCAGTATGTTTTTTTAAGCTACTGTAGTGTGTATTTCAAACCTAGATTGTGCTAGTAAAGGTTAAACAAATTATTGAATCTGCAGCAAAGTCTGTAACCTAAATTTGATTAAGAATCTGAGGAACAGCTTATTCACAGACGCTCTACGTCCAGTCTGACTCAGCTTCAGCCAACTCACAAAGAAGAGTTTCTGTATTTATGCAGCCAAACCAGTAGAGACACACCCCTAAAAAATTCTTGCAGCTGTATTTGCAGCTAACCGAGTACAAAGTATTTACTCAGGGAGGCTGAATCAAAATGCATACCACACCTTAAAACTTTAAAATTAAGCAGTAATTTTTCATTGGTTTGTCATGTAAAATTCATAAGAGTTACATTGATGTTTGTGGTTATGATGTTCCAAAATGTGACAAATTTATAGGGACTTGAATACTTTCACAAGGTGCTGTAAGACCAGTAGCAGAGAGATGGATTAGTGAAAAAAAAAGTCTTCATGCTTCAGTAGTTTAAACAGCAAAACCATCTTTTGTGTAGATCTGATCTGTTGTGTGCCAAAGCTAAATTACACTGATCCCTAGAGTTTGTTCTGACATGAGCTACACAGCTGCTTTAACCGGTCAGTCTCCTTAATACGAGCAAATATATTGAATAGTTGCACACAAACACTTTTGTGCTTCAGCGGAGTCTTTATTTTTTTTTCCTTGATATTATTACAGCCATCAATCCGCTGCAGTTCACACGAAACACATATCAAATCATCTGAGAGCTGTTCTTCAGTGCATGGTTATCTTGGGTTGGGTGGATAGATGATGGTACTCTGGGTTGACTGATGGTTCTACTAGCAGAACATCATTTTACTCTTTTTAAACAAATGTCTTCTCCTAATGGTAACTGCCAACATTTTGTGTTCATTTTGACTAAAATTGATATAAAATGTCCCTTTAATCAGACATTTTTACAAAATGCCGACTCTCACTACTGCCCCGATTTTGATGTAGTCCCCCCAGAACTAACAGCAAACGATCCAGAGGCCCAGCTTTTCTCACGACACCACCAGTGAGGTAGACCTGGGTTGAAGAGGAGGTGTCTATAAGCTGACCCCTAACTCCTCCAAATCCCAGCGGAACAAAGCCCGGGCCTATCCGTCAAGCTCCTGAAGTATGCTGCGGGACGCCCCCGGTTTGGTTCAGTGGCTCTGCAGCCTGACTTCAATCAGGGGAGGGGACGCAGGCGACGGTGGGAGAGGGGAGAGGTCATATGTCTTATCCACACCTTGAATGGTGTGGCAGACTGATGGTCGCAGGAATGCAGCACGGGACGCTCTGGTTGTGGGGGGAAGTAGGCTGATCCTTAATGAGGATCTCTTAGTGAGCCCCCACTGTCTGTCTCGATGTGCAGATAAACACACACACACGCCCACGCACACACCTCTGTCTAATTCTATTTCCCGCTCCTTCCTTCAAGCTCCCTTTCTCCCCCTCAGTTTGTCTGCTCATCTCTTCATTGCTCAAAGATCTGTTTGATTCTTTGTCTGTTTTGATTCTTTACTCAGAGCTAAAGTAGTAAATCGGTAAAACTGTAAAAGCTCTTTTGACCAAACCGGGCCTGTGACTGTGAAAGAAATTGAAAGGAACTCTATGGCTTAGAATAAAATGTAACATTTACAGAAAAAAAAAAAGATTTATTCATTGATATCTAAGGTTTATTTTACTTGATCCAAATTTTTTAAATTCTGCTAAGACCTTGTTATTGGCAGACTAACAATAAAAATGAATTTAATGAGCAGTGTTTTGTCTGACTCACCGTAATCCTTCTTGCAGTACTTCTTCATGTTGATTTTCAGTTTGCCTTTTGATGCTTTGCAGTAAGAGTCACAGTCTGTTGGGATAAAAAGAAGATTATACATCAAGGACACTAGGAAATCAATAGACATCAATAACACAATTGAATATTTTAAAAAATAATGTATGGTTGCTAATGCATGTCTTCAAAATTAATCAATGCTGAATTAACATAACTTGATTTCAGCAACATGAACATAAAGAGCAGGAAAAATCATGTTAACCTTTTTATTAATAAATAACTTTGTATATATATATTATTTGGTTCTGATTAAGTTTTGGAACAATACAAACTGTGTATTGGTTCTATGGTAAAATCTGTGAAGTTGAAAAAATATCCAAGTTATAAAAATATATTCACACTTTAGTAGATTAAATAACAAACATATTTTTAATGATAATATAAAATATTCAATGAAGATAAAAGTGAAAAAATATAATAGTAATATATGTATGTGTGTGTGTTTTGTGAAAATTGTGAAAATATATTCATTACAAAATAAGTACACTAAAGTGCATTAATTAATGGGTTGACAAATGATTTCTTTTTGATTGCTTTGTCTAACGTCCTCAGCATTGCTTTATGACATAAACATTTAACATTTACCCAAAGTTTAAACACCACTCTTCTCACTGTGTCTGAGAGATCAGGTCTGTGCAGACCTGCCTCACATGGCTTGTCACCCAAACGCACCAATAAGAAACATAAAACTAAAAAAGTCTCCCAAGGAGGATCATGTCAAGCTTTCAGTTTTGCATGTGTGGGGGTGCTCAGAGTTGGCAGCTATTCCAGGGAGTGGAAGGTGTTGGGGGGGCGGTGAAGTGGGTCATTGCCACACAAAGGGAGGTCAGGAAGGAAAAATTAGCCATCCATGAAGCGTTAGGCAGGGGAGCCTTTTTTTCGCATAGGGTTGGGGGGCGGCAGGCGGGGTGTCCACGTTGGAGCCGTGAACAAATAAATACCTCAAGCAGGCTGTGGGCTTACCCACACTGCCTCACAGCTCCATGCTGTAGAAAAGCTGTCAAACACCCAGTGGTGTATGAATGAACACACTCTGAGAGCGCTTGCTGAAAGAGTCCTTGGAGTTTGTCATCTGGTTGCACAAGGCAGCAAATTTTTGCCTAGAAATACACAAAGGGCCTTGATTAAACAGTGTATGTTCTTTTTGCAATGATGGTTTGGGCCTGCTGACAAAAATAATTACCTGTGATACTGTAATCGCAATGTGTGATGAAAAATAAAGTTAATTCTCAAAGTATGAACCTGGGCAACATCAGGTTATGTTTTAAATAGAGCAAAGTTCAAGCACTGCAATAGTGGGGAAAAAAACGTGTTCTCCCTGATTAAAATCCAATGTTTTTCTCATTGAGCACACAAATGCCACCAGTTCACTTTGCATGCACAATACTCTTCAGTGTGGATGTTGCTACTAAGTAAGGAAGACGCAAAGTTAAACATATTCAAGGAAAAATAGAATAATTCCTTTGAAAGAAAGCTGTCTTGTCACAGTGCAGACATGTCTGCGCTTTATTCAAGCTGAAGGTTGTCAGAAGATAACAGGAAGGCTAAACATATTACTTGTAAGTCGCTCTCACTATTTACAGCTTTTAACCTCTGACTGTCATGGAGCATTAAATATTTTCAGATGTTCCCAGTCTTTTGGAAATCTCACTTCTAATGCGATGCTTTTCATTTCCCAAGGCATAAACACTAAGACTGATGTTTGAGTAATGCTACCTGCACTGACCACAATCATTTTTTATATGTTTTCCAAGGACAGTTTAAAATAACAAAAACAAACTAATATTTTTTTAAATATTAGCAACACCTTTAGCAACTTCTCTGTGAAACACACTGTGTGACATCGCCTCTGCTTCTCATGTAAATAAATTATGATTGTTCATTGAAATTCAAATTCAAAAATACTTATTTGGGAAAACCCAAATGGAAATAAAATGACAGGAAGGCCATATGTTGAATGCCTCTTAAGCTATAGCTTGTCATGAGAAATTGCAATCAGGCAAAACTGCTATTCTCACATCAAACCTTTTTCAAAAACTGGACTTTCAAAATTGCTCATAGAACTTAATAACTTATAAATGCCGAGCAGAAATCCCTTAATTTCTGCTCCCTTGGTCTATTTTCACCAGCTGATACAGACATGGTGAAAGAAAGCAGAATGGGTTGTTTTGACAGAAAGTTGTAGGATGTTGTTTGGCTGATGGAAGAAGGATTTGAGCTCTAAATATGAACAAACTTCACAGATATGAGCAAATCTTTACTACTCTTTATAGGCCATTACAATGAGGTTGCCTGGGGAACGCCATGACAGAAAGAAATGCCCGAGTAGAGAAGTGGGAGGAGGGAGAATGAATGGTGGAAGACAGGCGGGCAGCAAAACAAGATGAATGTAATTTGGCAGAGGGGGAAAGAAAAAGAAGAAAGTAAAAATGAGCAGAGCTGCTGGTTGTGTTACAGTGTGGTTGGGCTCAGAGCTGGTGCCGGTCGTAGCAGAGAAAGTACAAACCGAACAGAGGAGTCTATAAAAGCTGGAGCCGATTACCATGTAAATGATGGAAGAGGGGGCTGTGGAAGGGCAGCTTTGTTTTCTCATAACCCCCCCTTGATGCCATCATGATACTTCCCTTTGATAGCCTTTCGTTCCCCATTAGTGTACCCCTGAGACACAGCTCCGGGGCCTGCTGAGAGCACCCCGAGATGCCTGTTTAGGACTAGGCAGTCCCCTACTGCGAAGACAAATGTCCCCTTTGTGCCTGCGTTACAAGCAGCAGAAGGGGAAGCGGTCTTGTAATGCTGAGCTAAAATGTGCTCTGCGTGTTCTAAGTAGATGTAGTTACTACAGCGCTTTGTTTTCTGGCCTTTCAGTGCACTAAGAAGTTGGTAAGTGAGAGGTGGACCTTTGCCCCCTCTATCAAAGTACCCCGTAGCCCTTTAAACTAATCGTTTTCATTCAAGCTGCTTCCAGGCCCAATACAGTTCGTCTTGGAGCCAAAACTTTACAGCGGCAAAGGAAAAGTCGCAGTACCGTCAACAGCCAGTAGTAGGTTGAATGAACTGCAAGGCCGTTTTTTTAGATGTTGAACATGAAAAACTTGGCTCCCTGCAGCTTGTTGAGGTGAAAGCATGTAGTCGTTTAAAGATTGTTCTCCTATAAAATAAGACTAAACATTAGGAGTGGGGAAGTTTCTATTGAAAAGAGACAAGTTAACTCACCTGTCGAAATAAGAATATTGAGATGTTTTCCAAATGTAGCAAAAGATACTTTTATCTCCCTAGTCAATCCAGACTGACTGTCTCCAATTTCAGTGTGTAGGGAATGTTTTGCCACAATTAGGCACAGAAAAGATGGACTTGAGGCCATAAGTTGCAGACTGATGGAAATAAAACTAAACACGCAAAGTCTGTGTTTAAATTCAGAGTTCAATAAAAGTTGATTTTGAATATGTATTATGTCACACATAGTGAGGAATAGACTGTTTTTAAATGTTTATTAAATATTAATACAGTTGCAAGGATATCTGAGGTTGCATTAGACTCTTTTGTTTTCCGTCATTTTGACTGACGGCGTCAACAAAAATTCTGTCAGTCTATTTTTATAGATCAATTCTTGAAATGATAATTATGACATGAACTATTCAGTTGCATTTCATTATCATTTGGTGTAATTAATTTGAACAGAGGACCCAGATCCCGTCACATTTTAAGCAGATGAACACATCAAATTTTTCTCTGCAGTGACAAAAAACAAACAAACTGGCTGTCACAGCAATAACTGCATATGAAGAATGAAATTAAATGATGGCACTTAAATGATGCACGTTTCACCTGCTGTGGCCTGAACACACAGTCTCACAACTTCCACCTGGAGGAGAAATCTACACTTGATCAGGCATAAAACAATCCGACCCGTGTGGATTTTAGGGAATGTGTTAAGGGTGAAGTTAAGTGTCCATTTCTTGCCACACACAGAATTGGAGTAAACCATTTATTTTTGGTCTCATCTGATAAGAAACCCTTTGGATACTGGGATTGAACCACACACAGGTGGAGTTTATTTACTAATTAAGTGACTTTTGGAGATAATTAATTGTACTGGATTTTAATGGGGGCAATAAAAATGCCTGCCACACTTTCCAAATTTCTATTTGTTCACAATTTTAATCTTCTGTATGTGTCATTTCAGAGTTATGTGCTACTAAGAGGTGTAAAGCTTGAGTCTGGATGTGAGTCGGCCTGCAAAACCTGTCAAGAAAAGGTTGAGTCGTTTCTCTCCTGTCAAAACATTCGGGTCACAATCAGAGCTGCTTTGACATGTTTGCTGCAGATGATCAAATGCAACACAACGTCCAAGTTTCTAAGCTACAAAACTCTTACAACACACATCAAATGGCTCCACATGCAAAGTGTGACAAACGCTATACAGAGTTAGAAGAACGGGAGCGGTAGAACAAGGAGGTGTAAATGATGGCTCCCAGGAGGAGGGCTCTCTCTCATTTAACCAGACTGATTGAGAAACAAACTGAAGCAAATAAAGCACGTAATTAGATTAGAGAGCGGCTGTTCTGCTCAGCTCCTCCTCACTGGACTGCTCACATTCAAGTTGCGAGCCTGGATACTGTCTTGGAAGGAGATACACAGAGAGAGAAAGGAGAAGAGGAAGAAAAAGACACTCCCCCTCCAACCTCTTTTCTCACTGTATTACCACTGAGTAACGATGGTTTCTCTTTAAAAGGAAACTAGCAGAGAGGAAGCTGCTGTACCGTGAAAATGTTATCACCCAAATATGAAAAAAGAAAGAATATAACCACATTAGTTCTGATTAGTGCCATTTTAAATCACACTACCTAATAGTTTATCAGTCTAATGTACTTCAGCATTAATTAAACAATCTAATTGTTAATCAGACATAAGAAAATTGGATAAGAAAATTTAACAATGTCTGCCATGTTAATGTTTTACACACATGAAGTAATCAAAGCTTCTATATCCCAAATTTGTCTGCTAGCTGGAAAAATAATGTGTCTCTTCAGAGACTTAGTCTGAGTCTCTGTAAAAAAACAAACAAAGATGTTTTGTTGCAAAACAAAATATCCTGCAGGTGACACCGTGAATAATGCTCCCTGACCTTTTTGACTGTATGTATCCAGATGGAGACCTTATGGGATAAAGCAACATAGGATACTCCATAGCTGTGACGTGGATGGTAATGATATGTATCAATAAATGTTTTTGTCTTTTCAGGTCATTAAGCTAACTCATAACACAATAATTTGATCAATTATAGGATAAAAGTTATCAAAACCACCCTAGCTATATGTACAAATTAACTAAATCATAAAATAGCTTTGATTATCACAGTTTTTTTTTTTTTTTTTTTTTTTAATTTGGGGTCATATTACTGTAGAAGTAGAAAGATAAAAGTAAAACTAGCACACAATTTCAGGAAAAGTATCAATACTGAAACATTGCGAGTGGTGATGTGAGAATCTGGGGTTACTTTGCTGGATCTGGACAAGTTGTCATTGATAGAACCGTTAATAATCAATAATTTCTGATTATCTAAAACTGTTAAGTGTTTTATTAACATATCATTCTAATAAAATATGGTTGTGACTTGACAAATTGTGAAAAAGCTCAATTGGTTTGAATACTATAGCACTACAAATTTCAGCAATACAGGGGTCATATGTTGATTATGACAATTTTATGCTCTGTCTACTTTTACCTTTGCTTCCTGCAGATTATTATCATTCAGTGTCCAAACCTTCTCTTAGCATTCACATAACCGAGTGGTGGTATAAGATTCATGACCGAAGCGCCGCGGAGTCTGAGGGAACCAAAAAGGGTGTGCGAAGAAAGACTCATGTCCAAAAAATCCGAGGAGGGGTCCGCTACAGATTCTGATCACTTCCAGCCTCAGACGTGACACACACACACTGGACATGAACACCATCATCCTCATCAGTCCAATTCTCCATCTCCTCATCATCATTAGTTACTCTAACATCCTGACAGGCCCGCGCGGCCACAGCTCAGGTCACCAGCGGTTAATCTCCTCCACATTTCGTTGCCATGCAGACGTCTCTGTAGTGACCCGTGGGAGTGGCGATTCACACCATCCGTGACCCACCAGCACAATGTGTGTTTTGTCTGGGCCACACCATCGGCGCTATTCTCCACGCATTCCAGTCCTCCGTGTGGTCGAGGTGTGGGGGTGGGGGGCATCCTGCAGGAGACAAATTAATATCCACTCCATCTTCCCTCCTTTCCTTCCATCCCAGCAGACCCCCGCTCCCCTACTTCATGTAAGCCGCAACGAGACACCTGCCTTGCAGCTGTCGGCGTCACGCTCGTATTTTCCATCGTTTCCTATGTCTCGAACGCCACGGTTGAGCAGCATATCTTCTGTCATTTGTTCCACGACTCCGCTCTGCTTTAGACTTCACATCCATGCACCTCATCTTTTTCTCAGCTGTCACGGATCTTCCTATGGCTTTACTCCCTGCTCGGTCCTTTCATCTGTTTTGGCCAAAACATCTTACCATTGCATAATCAGTAAATCAGCAGTTAAATTCACCTCTGGACTTCATTTAGTTAAATTTTCTATAAGTCTAGCATGCATCTGAAAACAAAGTACATCTTTGGCAGTCATTTTGCTTAAAAAAAGGAGGTTAAAAGTCCTTACAAACATTCTCACACACACACACACCACATCTGTAAGCAATCACCAACTAGGTAGTTTTGTTGTTCGATCCTCTCTTTAGGCTCTGTGGGTGATGTTTGCATCCTCTACACGTCAAACCTGGGTGGGCCAAAGGGCCCCCTGGCTTTGCAAGGTCTCCATCACGGTGCTACAGCTAACAGCCCGTGTGACTTCAGCCGCTGGGATGAAGAAAGCACAGCTGAAGAAAAGCATCCCCACTGCATGATGCTGCCGTGTTTTACCATAGACATGATGGGATGTCAGCCAAAAAGTCCAGTCTTGGTCTGACCAGTTCAGAGAACCTTTTTCTGAACGTTTGCTATTACTTCTACTGCAAAAAGGACTTCCTATGACTTCCTTCTTGCCACTCTTCCATAAAGGCCCGATTTGTGCAGTGCATGACCAGTATGTCTCCTCCTTCCTTCCATCATTCATAGATCATGAGATCTTAGTCTGATAATTTCTTCCTATTTTATAAAATAGTCACTTTAAGTCACTTTAAATCCAAATAAGTTGCTACTGGCACACACGCAGCTATTTGCAACTTGAAAATAGCTGCAAACAGATGCGCAATTACACAACTGTACATCTTTGAAAAGCAGAAGTGGAGCGTCCTGCATAACCAAAAAGAATGCCGGAAGTGGTTTTTGGACAAAACACTTGTCTTTTCCAGCAGCCATTGTACAGCAGTAAAACCAGCTGACCAAACGTGCTGGAGCTTGTTTGGGGTTGCTAGGTGAAGAGCTGGGCTTCGCGCCTGAGTTGTACCTGTTGATTTGTGATGTCATTTGGAAGGTTTTTAAAACAGATCATTTTCTAAACATTAACTTACTGACAAAAAATGGTTGAGTGGTTTTAGAAGCAATAGAGACCCAGATAAAAACTCTGCAAAATTCATATTTTGCATAATGGGCCCCCTTTAGACCTTTCTATAACATTATCCCTGACCTGTCAGCTATGATGCTGTTTAAATAATGTTGATCTCTTTTGTCTAATTATAGGACTTCTAAAGCCAGGTGGTTCAGAAGTTATATCAGAGTAAAACAAGTTAAATGTACTGTATGCTGCAGTCAACAGATTTTATTGTGAAACATTCTCATTTTTCTTCCCTTCCTCAATTATTTTCTACTTTGTGTTGGTTTACGATATAAAATCTTAATGAAGCAGACTGAATTTTATGGCTGCAAATTTACAGAAAAAAGGCGTATGAATACTTTGCAAAGTACTGTATGTAAATAAATGCAATATTCTACCTTCACTTATTTTAGGTGAATACCAAATCCCAGAGGTTTTCCAATTCCTGAGGAGTGAGCCCAGAGAAAGCCCCCATATATTCCAGCGCCCCACCACCCACAGTGTTATCTGAAGACAAAGCGTGAAACAGAGGGAGACGAAGGAGGTGGAAAACGCTGAAAAGAGAGCTGAAGTTGGGGGGTTGAGAGAGCAGCGATATCCAGAGTGTGCACTTGAGGCCTCTGCGGGGAACAGCTGCTGGAGCCTCTCGTGCACGCTCACACGTGCACAAACAGCCTCTGGTAGCTTCACAAAAGAAGGTCGAGAAACACAGTATGAGTCAAATGACTCAAATCTTTTCAGCTGTTACTTAAATTAAAAAAAGAGAAAATATTCTGAGGTTCTATTTAACCTGTTTAGCTGCCAAAACCTCACCAGTTTTAGGAATATTGACTAATAAATGCTGATGTGCTGATTTAACAAGATTTTCTAAGATATATGAAGACAGTGAAGGAAATGTATTCTTTTAATGTCAGTTCTTAAAGATGTTGGCATTTAATAAAATAACAAGCCACACAATATTTGGTAAATCTAACACTCCTTTTAGTCTCCATGACAACCATTAAACTAGATCCATGTTTGGGAGGAATACCAGTAGAAAGCCTTTTTGTCCTACCTACCCTCACAAATGTAAACCTGTGGAGTTTGTTAAAGTCTGATGCAACTGTACGCTTTGATCAGGTGAGATGACTTAAATGGAAGGTTTTGGAAACAAATGCTCCAACATAATGAATTAAAAAGTGATAAAAGAGGTCATTTTGAAGTACAGTAGACAATATGTGATGCTGTGGGCCTGTTTCTCTTCCAAATAGCCTGGAACTCTAGTTAGAGAGCGTAGTGTCAATGGATCTGAAACAGGAGATTTAAATAACTATCTGGTGGATTCAGCCAGTATGGGTTGTTGTTAGGTCTTTCAGCAGGATGCTAATTCAAATTTTGTCAAAAAACAACAACAAGGAATGTTTCACTAGACACAGAACAGTCTATTTTATGGCAATACATGCCAAAAAGCATGGAGAGCAGGGTTACCAATGACTGTGCCACTGGTGGGTTTTACTGGCTGAGATATTTTTTCTCTTACTGAGCAAATACACTCAAAATATAGGTTTGATTTTTTTTCATTGTGAGATTATGCTGCTGAAATAAAAGATGATTTTACTTTAAGGTGTTTTACACATCTTTACTCAGGGTTTTGTGTAACTCAAGTCCTGGGCTGTTCTGGTTGTGTTAATATGCAGTCAGAAAATCATCTGCAGCGTGACTGAAATAAAAGTTGTTTGGATTCCTTCTCGTTGCTTTGCAGGATCAAAAGTTCCTCCATCTATTTCTCACTACCCAAGAGAAGGAAGCCTGGAAAAGCAGTGAAGTTCGGAGCGATAAAGTATCATTCAGTCAAACGAAGTGAAAAATCCCAGTCCCATGCAGGGGAAAAAAAACACCCCACTGTGGCGTAGTTACACTGATTAATTGTGAAAGTGTGAGAGATTAAAGGAGGCACATCCCATGGTTGCTGCTAATGGCTTTCATATTCATGAACCCTTCTAGTAATGAGGGAAGAGGCAAGTGGGATCCAATTTATCCTACAGTCACTTTTTACTGGAATCAAGAGAGGAAGTGAAAGAGGTGAAAAATTCCATTTGCATTCACTTACATTTCCACCAAATTCTGTGCATATTTTATTGCACAGCTGGTGTGTAAACACACATACACAAGCACACATGCATGCACACGCCTCCACGTATGCACTCACACTTAAAAATAAATGTCTAACGCTCAGCTGTACTCACCTGATGGCTCCTCTGTGATGCTGGACGCAGTCGTGGGAGGTGAAACTGGAATCTCTACTCAGAGAAAACGAGAGAAAATAATTGATTTATTCACTTATGGAAAGCACATGTGATGTATTTTTTTTTGTTTATGTAAAGAGTGTTAATGTCTGGAACAGTTCAAATATTTACTAAAGCGGTGAGGTGCTAAAGCAAGAAGACAAGTTTTAAATGGTCACGCAAATCTTCTGTGATCTAAATTTACAAAACAACTGCAATGGACATCTAGGTAGAGTCTTTATTATTATTATTATTATTATTACTATTATTATTATTGTTACTATTGTTATTATTATTATGAAACTGGATGTGTGAAAGATTAAATCCTTATGATATTGAATTGTCCTCCCAATCCACAAGTTTTTATTCCTTTGCATGGTTCAAGAAAAAAAGGATCAAAAAATGTTTTTTGTAACATCATTACATCTACTTGAATAAAAATGTGGAAAAATGTACAATTTGATCCTTTACTAACTATATTTATTTACAGATATATATAAATGATCAGTATTGCTGTTGTTGTTAAGCTGATTTTAGGCATAACTTTGGCCAATAGATGGCGATGAAGTATGAACTCATTTTTGTTCTTTTAATTTCATTTAGTCCTTTCTGTTTAATTTTGACATTTTGATCATGTTTTTTAAGTTGAAACCTAGAATTTCAAATTAAATTCTTACATGCATGTAGGCTATTGTTGTGAATTTGCCAGCAAGCAGCCATTGGAGTTGTGTATATACTGCTAATGCCTGTTGATGCATTTTCAACACATATTAATCAAGTATCATTTTAGAAGTTTGTAGTGGTCTGAGTTATATTCAAGTGTGTCTAATTTTGGTCATTTTCAATACAAAGATACAGTGTTTATTGTATATTCTTTAAAATGAACAATCTCTACATAATTTGCAATTTTCTTGACATCAAACACATTTTATTTTTATTGTAAATTTATTCACATAGAAATGGGTCATATATTTAAGTTATATTTAATTTATTTTTGTTTTTATGGCATAACACAACAACACTATGAAGAAGATGTCTTGTGCTACAGTTTTTAAATGTCTGTTACTTGGAAAAAAGTTTGAAAACCAGAGGTTTCAGTCTATGCTTCAAAATTACAGTAAATATATGTAGTTTACTGAATAATAATGTTACACATCTATAGTTGCAGTACAAATAACCGTTGCTTTTCTATATAAAAGGGAAATTTATTTTTGTGTAAATAACGAGATCTCATAAACGTGGAATATTTTAACTTAAGGTTTTCCTGCTGTGAGAGTCTCATGTCCAACCCAGTGAGTTGAAACATTAGGAAGAGATGTTCTTTACAAACAATGGGAGTGACCAAGCGTCGTGTTATCAGTGATGGGTTTTCTGGGTCGTTCCACCATGACTGCAACCGGTGCATCATTGCCATTGTTAAGCCACATATTTAACTTCAATTTAATAAAACAAAATCCACTAAACATCTACTTGAGTGTAACGCATTCACACAGATGCATCTTGTTTTTGCTTAGTCTCTTAAGAGTTAGTCTTAAACTGAGCACTGGATAAACCTGGCTACTGTTTAAATGATCAATTTAATCAATTTACCCTCTAAGCTTTGGTCCAGAGGTAAACACAGGTCAACAGAGCTGCTAGCCATTTGTATGTCAGGAAAATTTGCTTCACTCAGTCACTTTGTCATGAACTGTCTATTTAAGAGTGGGTACACCGTTTACACACAGGGAAATCATGCATAGGTAAGATATCTCTTACTAAAAGAAACAAGATGGCTAAAGAAGGCATATGAAAAACACATGCAAAGGAAAAGGATGGACACACTGCGGGAAAAGGTGTGTAACAGTGAAGGTTTTGGATCTCAAGTAGGTACTGGTATGTGATTCTCACAGAATGATGACCTTGAGTAAAAATACTCACTTTTTTAAGATTTTAAATCAAATGTAAAACATGGTTTAACTGCTTTTATTTAAAGCACATCAACTTTTATTTAAAACACATGTGTTTAGCAGCATTAATTCGAATGCTGCTAAACACATTGATAGATTATTTTTATCTAAGCAATGATTTTACTGTTTTTTTATCTTTCATTTTTAAAGCACATAGTATTTAGAATAAGATACATTCTTACTATTTTGCTCTTTATAAAATAACAGCGTATAACAAGCTTATAGTAGGCAGTTAGTTGAGCTATCTGCTCCAGTAGCCATCCTGAACTTTTAACTGAAACCTTTTGAAGCTTTAAAAGATAACTTCCCTTAGTATGACTGATGGTTGGTGTTGTTTTAGTTTCCAAATGTGTCTATTTTGGAGGAGAAAATGTGTAGTTGGTTTCTTTCATCCAAGTGACTTTATATTGCTTCACATTAAGAAGCGATATAAAGACTTTTACATTGAAAGGATTGGAAGACTGACACTCATAATTTTAACAGTTTTAAAATAGAAACTTTATAAAACTGAGATATACTTTGATGTTATACACTACTTTTATTGAGTATTGGTACCCGACTCCAACTTTCAGCATTTCTAAATACGATTGTGTGAAATGATCCCACACATAGTTTGTTCACTCTTATTGACCATTTGATGAAAACAATCGCTGAGGTTCTACAAGGACCAGAAGCCCAAAAGTGACATAATCTTTCATCATTATTCAAATACTGAGCCTATTTTTCACTTATTGTCTCATGTTGATTTTTTTAAGTGTGCACAATCTCTAAGATACAATCTAAATCTGTTTAAAATAAAGTTAGTAAAGCTTTGCTATAATAATAAAAGTATGCACTCATTTTAAAATCATGTTTAACTCAAATATTAATGCAGGGATTTCTTAATTTAAATGTTTAAGTTGATCCCAATCAAAGGAACTCCAGAACCTTGTCTTTTATATGGGAAGATTACCTGATAAATTGGATTATATCTATTTTTATATTGAGTTTAAACTTCAGGTTCTTTCTCAGGTATTATTGGTGTAATTTAATTTGTATTTATAATACATTCTAATCGTGGCTGCAACAGCCAAAATCAGAATATATTGAAGTTTCATGTTGTGCTTATTACAACCAAACACTAGTCCAGTAAGAATGAAAGACATAATCTCATTGTACATGTTGATTTGTTACAAATGCTTCATTGTTTGAGTGGGTTTTGAATAAGAATGTATATACAGCGACAGAAAGCAGTTTCTCGTGTGTCGCCCATAGTCCATAAAGAGTTTATTCAGGATTATTTAAGTGATGCTCTGTTGTAAGGTTGTAAGACTTGAGTCTTTGTTTAGCATAAATCCAGATTAATGAAGGCAACAGCTAGTCTGAGTGACATCAAAATCAAAACAGACTTCTACCTTCTTAAAACAACTCTCATCTCAAAATTGCCACAGAAGTTTATGTGAACACTAACATGTAACCTTTAAACTATTGACACATTTGGATTGGTTGCTTATTTACATAGAAACCAACAATAATTTACACAATATATGGAAGTAGGAGACCATGAAGTGTCCTGTGTGAAACACTGAGAACGCTAAAAGTAAACCGTGTCTGGTCAGATTAACTGTCTGATAAAAATATAAGGTAATTTAAAATGAATAAAACAGCTATAACATTTTTGTTTTTTTTCTCCACTTTATGTTTTGAGAGCATCAGTTTGACTAATGCTTGACATGTTTTCAGTCTCAGTGTCACACAGGAAGATTACAATACTTTCTCTCAGATCATAAAGATTTGTGGAGGAAGACAAAAAATCGGCAAAAAAAAAAAAAAATGCTACAGAAATATTTGTTTCCTTACAGTTTTGTAAAATAACAACCTAATTCATTAGCCAGAACCAAAAAACTCAGAATGACTACTATCATTCTTTCAGTGTGTACTACCAGTGCACACCCTCAAACAAAAAAACAATCTAATTAAAACATTTAAAAAAGCAATAAAATGCAAATTTAAGGTGTAACTAGAGGAAATGTAAAGCCTACTATGCAAAATCTGGTTCTATTCAAATAATTGACATCAACATATTATGTTGACATTAGTCACTTTAAGGATTTATTTTGAATCAATTAAGCTGGGTGGAAACAAATAAGACTCATTTGTACAAACTCTAAATGATTTTTTTAAGATGAAATTTTCTAAAGGTTTTTACCTTTTATGGCATAAAAGTAAAACTGACATAATCCAATGAATTCATAATACTGTTTCTGGCACTGAAACACTGAAGGTTCATCAACAGCATCCAGAAAAACCTTTTATATTGTTTTTGAGGTCAGAGTTATTTTATGATGGTAGATGCCTGCTTTGGTTAAGCTAGCTGCTAGCGTCAACTAGCATGAAACTGCAACATGAGTATTATGTGTGGATGGTAAAATAATAACTGCTTAAAGCATTTTAAGAGCTGGAGTTAGGCAAATTTGTGTCCTAACTTGATGTAGACTGCTTCCACGTACTTATGCAGGGGGCAATGGGCGAGCGGCTCTGCTGGTAGCCTTTAGCGCAGCGGTTGCACATGATACCAGTCACGCCATCTTTACAGGGACATTGTCCTGTGGTTTGGTTACAGGTTTTGCCAGCAGCACCCACGGGATGGCAATCACATGCTGTGAGGAAACAGAGGAAGAAAGAGAGGAACAGTAAGTGGTCTCACACACACACACACACACACACACCCGCACGCCGGCACATGAGGGAGTGTGGGGAACTAACAACAACTATGCAAAGAGAATGCAGGTGGGTACACAGCATTGGTGCGGTGGCGGCAACAGGGTGGTGAGAGACATAGTGGAGGCGTTCACACACAGGCACATCCAACACAAGTAGTGTTACTACAAGACTAAATGAGAATCCAATTCTTAAAGGTTTACAGACGTGTTTGAGGTGTTTGTTGCAACAGCACCTCATCAGAATCGCATTAAGGCAAAAACATGTTGGTGTGTGACTGGTGTGTGTTGGGTGACGAGAAAAACTTGTTAATGTTTACCAAAATGATCAAATAATGGGGTATAATTCTGATAGCCTGTTTCTGATCAATGTCAGGCTTTGAACGAGAGCCCAAGACATCCTTCACTCTTCCTCCAGAAACTGGTTGTTGGGTGTGGGTGCGGTGAGTTGGTGGGTGTATCTGACACATATGCTCCAGGAATGTAATCATGTCTAAATTCCTCAGCCTAATCCAACCCTCTTTATTCATTTCACAGCCAGGTTTGAAAGGAGTGTGCTACAAAAGTTCTTTCGTTTCTTCTATTCTGGGATATAAATAACTCTTAGTCCTCCTCAAAGTCTGAGCTGACATATTAATGTCTTACCATTTTCCCACGGAAAGCATTCATCACCAAACTTTCACCACTCCATGCCTCACACCATAAGTGTTTTATTTTCTGCTGATTTCCCAGAAATCCTGTGATGTTAAAACGTTCAGCCTCATTCACTACATGCCCCCCACCCTCTTCTTGCCATAAGATTTTCCTCTACGTTGTGTCACATGACATTCTGTGAGCTTTCAGGGCTGCAGACGAATTAATGCTCTTTGTTTTTTGTGTTGTTGCTAATGATTGGACCTTTTTTTAAAACGCCTTTTGCTTTCTGAGAACCGAACTGTGCAGCTCACATGCAGACTTACAGCTTCAAAAACAATGAGTTCATTCCATTGGACTGACTTCAGTCTTTAATATGTATTAATGTCAGAAGAAATTAATACTGAGCCCTGTCCACATGCTTAAAATTCCAGCTCTCTACTGTAGTTGGCCTGGAGTTTATGAGGGGGCGTAATCTGAATCAGAGAAGATAATATTATGCAACTGCTTCTGAATGAATTAAATCATTTTAATAAAAGTTGACATGTCTGAATGCAATGTGATTTTTAATCTTTGCTTTGACTTAGTGCAGTGATACAGCTGCTATTCAATATGCTGCTTAGGGAAAACAAAACTCACAGGGTGATACATTATGTCTTTATAGTTCTTTGGCACAAGTACAACTAGTGGTACTTAAACTGCCTTTAGCTGTATGTAGAAAAAATGCTGGTGTAAATTATTTGCAGAGTAAAATGCAAACAAGCTAAATGTGATGTAGGACTAATGAGCAACATGAGCCAAAAAACATAAATTGTCTAGGCCAATGGATCTTTGCTTTCCAAAGATATCTGAAAGTAGAAGCGGACATTTCTAAGTAGAAACTGAAGTAGATCAGAGCAAACCAGGAAACAGTAATGGTGGATGAATGTCATTAAACACAACTATGTGCTCTAGTTATAAGTTTGGTTCTTAAGATTGATGTAGTTCTCTTTGATGAGGCTAACTTCGCTTAGCTGAACAAGCTAATGTATGTCTCTACTTTTTGTTCTTGGAAACACTGTAGCTCACATAATAACTATTTAAAACTAATTTGAAAAAATATATCGTTTTCCTTCCACTTCACATCCATGACCTGCTTTGTGTTTGTTTTCCATATAAAACCTCAATTAAATACATAGTTTTTTTGCTATGTATTTAATACATAAATACATATTTATGTATAAATACAAGTTGAGCAGTTAAGGCTGCTCAACTTTTTGATTAAGTTGAGCAGCCTTATAACGCAAAATTAAGTTATGGTTCATGTCCCATAATATTTTTTCTATTTTCTGTTTTATGACAAAACGCAACTAACTGAAAAACTGGTAACACTTTATTTTACGGTGTGTCAAATAAAGTCTGACATGACACTGTCATAAACGTGACATAACATCTGTCATGAAGATGAAGGAGACTTCATGAATGTTTATTACTGTTGTCATGAAATGTCATTTGCTAATTAATGACACTTTTAAAGCAAAATTGCATTAAAACTTGTATTAAAAGTCCATTAAAATGGTCAACTTTGCATTAAATGTGTCATTATTTACTGTCAAATAAAGTGTTACTGAAAAACCCAAGTGGATTGTACTTACTTTTTAAAAATGTATAGGTTTCCTTCATGATCAAATGAATGCTATGACACAACTTTGCTTTACGTTTGTGGAAGTGGTCTGTGTCCCAGCAGGCCTCCGACTATCTATAAAACTCTCTCTTTGTTTTTTATCTCTATTGCCTGTTTCCTGAGCTTCAGCTCCTGTTGCTGCTCTTATCAGTCCTTGGTGTGTGTGTGCTGTTCGCCCCTCTTATCGCACTCATTCGAGTCCTCCCACAGACTGCGTGCCTACTACTACCTACATCAGACCAATCTGTCACCGCTTTCATTGAGTGCGGCTGGGCGAACCGAGCAAACACACACATGCACTCCCGGGGAGCTCGCTAAGCAGCGTTTAGACCAGCGCGGCACATCCTCAGGCCAGTAAATCCAGGGGAACATAGAGAGAGTTTGCGGTGGGTTATGTTTTTAGGAGCATGTGATCGGAGCCATAAAGCCCAGCATCGGGCCTGCTTGTAAATCAAGAAGCACATGGCATGCAGGTGGAAAGCTCTCCCTCTCCTCTTCTTTCGTCACCTTTGGTGTGCCTCACTGAACAACTCTCCTCTCTGTCCTGTCAGATGCTCTCCGACTAGATGACACAGCTGCTGTGTCAATGACTGGCTCACTCCAGGGGTGTGAGTGAGAGTATGAAGTGTGTGTCCACTTCAGGGCCTAAGTGGCTGATTCATGGTTACCACTCCAGATGGCTCGGAGAGATATGGGAACCAGAGAGGAAAGGTTCCCTTTCTGTCTTATAAGGGACAAGGCAATAACAAATAGCTAATGCAGGGGTTACATCTTATTGTAACTACAAAAAGAGTCTCTTCCTGCCAGGAGTTGCTCATAAAAAAAAAGGGGGTATGGAGACCTTTCCAAAAGCGGGCAATGTGTGATTTCACAATATGCCCATCATTCACCATAAAGTTGATGTTTGAAGTCTGAACTGCATTCCCCATTTTGGTTTGAGCTCAGTGTGCCAGTAAGAGGAATTTGTTGGACCTGGAATGCAGCCAGTCGAGCCAAGTCTGTGTTAGATTATAATTAGATTTCAGCTCCTCCCTAAAGTGTCTGTAAAGAGCACAAAGAAAGAAAAAAACTTGCTTCGACTTCAAGGACGGCTCACTATCTATCTGCAACAACTTCAGTATTTTATTGATGACAATAAATGGCCACAAGACTGATTTCTTTTGGCCACTGAGAGTGATGGGTGTTTGCTTTGTGAGTGATGTTGATATTGCACAGCACTTTTCGCACATTTCTGATATTTTAAGTGGAAACCTCTCAATATCCACCGAAAGGTAATAAGTAGCAAGGTAAAAAAAAAAAAAACAACAACTATGTATTTAATTGGGGTTTTACATGAAAAACAAACACAAAATGTGAAGTGGAAGGAAAATGATACATGGTTTTCAAATTAGCTTTAAATAAAATCCTGAAATGTCAAAAATGCAGAATTATTCAGGGGTCAGTATTTTGTAGACACACCCTTTACTTTATAGTTTCTTTTAGTTATTTTTTTCCCCCATTCTTCTTTACAAAATATCTCTAGCTCAATCAGATCAGACAGAGAGAATTTGTGGATATTGATTCTCAACTCTTGCTAAAGATGCTTAATTGGATTTGGACCTGGACTTTGACTAGGCCAATTTCAAACGACGACACTCCGCACTGTATTGTTTGTCACAAGACAAATCCTCACCGCACTCCGACTTAGCTCCATCTACTTTTCTACCAACTCCAACCAGCTTCTCTGTCTCTGCTGAATGAAACCTTTCCCATAGCATGATGCTGCTATCACCATTTTATCATGATGAATATGGACTTTAGAAAGTGGTTTGCAGCATTGAGTTTCCTCTTTGCACGTGAACTAAAAAGGTTTTGGGTCTGATCTGACTAGGACACTCTGCTCCACATGTTTGTTTTGTGAAAAAACTTTAAGCAAAACTGTAAGCAGGCAAGAAGAATGTGTTTCTTCTTGCCTCTAGTCTATAAAAGTCAAATTTGTGAAGTAAATGGCTAAGAGCTTCCCCCATTAACAGATTCCTAACCCCGCTTTAACTTCTTCAGGACTTTCTCCTCGGCCCATCTGCTTTGTTCGTTGGTCTTCGTAACGCTGGCAGTTCACTAACACTCTTTAATAAAACTCTGTTCACAGAACAGCTGGATTTATACTGATGTCAACTACAGACATAACAGACTCGCTTTACTAGTTGCAATTAGTTGCAGTGAATTTTAATTCGAAGCAACGGATTAAATGGGGCTGAAATGCAAAGTACTCTTATCAGATGAGACAAAATTGAACTGTGTATGTATAAAAAAATCTTTTTTGTTGTTGTTTAAGATAATAAAATCCCACATCATTCATTGAATTTTGTGGTTGTAATGTAAAAATATTGCTGGAGTAGCAGACAACAGATTTAAAATTGTTCTTAAGTAAAACCCTCAGCTGTCATCTTTTGATTCCGTATCATTTTGCTTTTAAAATCAGATAAAAACACTTAAACTGGAAATTGTGGAGTCTCCGCTTTAAAGGTGAAGACAGCATAATTGTTGTTCAGGTTTTGCTTATCTTCCATTTTTCCAACCAAACTTTATATATCTGCCAAATCCCATCAGTGTGTTTTAATCCAAGCCCTCAAGCAGTCATAAACACGAGTAAAAGACAACTGAAAACTCATTCGAGTTTACACTCTCACTCAAGAAGGGGTGAATCTCTAACTCTTGGCATGTGAATGAAGCCACCAGGCAGGGCTCTCTATCCGCTCACTGCGGCCTCCGTTGGAAATGAGCCTTTTTTCTGAGGGGATTATATTACCGCTGTGCTCCCTCGCTTTCTTGCAGGTCCCACAGCACAAGGCTTTCTCTTTTTGATTTCAGTAAATCACCAAAACCTCTTAATTGATGTCACTTTGTTCCAGCTTCCACACTGTTTGAGAAGTGGGCATGAAAGTAGTTTTGCGGCTTGGGTTTCATCAAATTATCATGAGTTATAATGTGGTTAAACTGAGGCGGGAGTTTGCCAGAGCATGAGTGTCCAACGCAGGGAAAAAAGCAGCGTGTGGTAACTTTGTTCACCAGCAAATAGACCATGTAAAACAGGGATCTCCGAATTCATTAGCAGTAATGCTCCAGATTTAGCTAACAAAAAATGTTTTGTTAGCCCGTCTATGTTTCGTGTCTTTTGTCAGTTTGGGGTAATTGCAGCAGATTCTTTATTATAAGTCTATTTTGATGTAACTGAATCCCCGGGTTGAATGTGGACAGTGTTTGCTTATAATCACACAGGGCCAGGAAGAGGTGGGAGGCGCATGCACTCTGGCAAATTTCATAGATTAAATTGAACAAAACCGTTTTGGGTGAGCCGATGATTTCTTAAACAATGATGAAATCTGTTTACGCTTCACTACGGTGAAGGGCGGCTGCAAACGTGAACGAGTCGAGGGGAAATAAATCCCAAGTGTAGGTGAGAGGATTTAGTTTTTTTGCATCGCTTGTAATGAGAGTATGCCGTGACCACGCTCTGGCTGGGGGCCTGCGGGACTATCATTATCCCAAAGCAATAACATTATTTTAAATCATATCCGAGAACGGTGCTGATATTCTGCAAGGGTTCTGGATAAAAGGCTTCTTTCTCTTTTAAAATATTCTTTTTATTCAGATTTAGATTATGTCAAAAAAAGGTAAACATATTGAGAAACCTTAATATTTTAATATATTTAGAGATCCTCAGAAGCCAACAGATTAATCCAGAAGCACATACTCCACATCTTTTTCACTCCAGATGTCAGGTGTACACACCAGGCACATTTTTCACCGCTTTCGACTCTCTGTTTTGACTTCCCGTCAGGACTCATTTCTCCGTTTTCCCTAACATCATGTTAGTAATCTGACTTGTGTGAAAACAAATTTTAATGTTGGTCACTGGTGGTTCTTTCCTCATTCCTGCTGACATGCTGGGGGCAGTTTAATTTTACTCCTGTCTGAACTTTCACTCCCGTTTTGCTGTGAGAATTTGGTCCGTCTGTAAAGTGGTTATGTTCAAAATCTGAAGGGATCGCTGGGAAAAGCAACCACATCATAAATCAAGCGCAGTACGTTTAAATGGAGGAACATCTAGAATAAACTCAGTTGATTAAACTGAGTTATACAAAAAACGGTGCCATCTAACCTCACACCACGTTCTTCCAGTTGTTTCATAAACTAATTTGGCGAATTAATGATCTAAAAAAATGCTGAGGATTAATTTATTTACATTCCGTTTGGTATATTTGAGAGAGTAAATAATTAAAAAGCTATCCATTTACATAATTTGGCAGAATTACTATCTAAATTGTGTAACACAGAAAAAGGCAAATAAATTCTCACTTTTTCTGATGAATACTTTTTTTTTAATCCTGTCTGGTATGATTTAAACATAGTGAGCTTTGCCTACAATCACATGTTGACCAAGAAATTACTGAAAATGAATAAAATGTAATTATTTGGCAAATTAATCATCCAAATTATCTAAGGGGTGAAATTCCCCTTCCCCCAAAAATATCCTCATTTATGATGATCACTTGTTTTGCTTATGTTTTAACAGATTAACCAATTAAATACCATAAATAAGTAAACACCAAACACACACAAAAGCATCTGGCAGAATGATTCCTCGAATTACTTAAAGCTTCAAGAGGCAAAAAAATCCTCACTTATGATGATGACTATTTCCATTTTATCGTTTTATGACTAGATACAGTACATTGTTTACCCTTTCACAACTTGACTGCACAACAATTTAAAATGAACATTTGATAATTTTGCACATTCATCATATAAATTATGTATGGTATCAAATTGGAAAATGCCCTCACTTTTGCTGATGTCTACCTTAACTCACCTCTTAATAAACCACCGAATAAAAGCAAAAACTAAAACATAAAAATTTTACCATTTGGTCAGAAAAGCTCTCCAGGCTTTGCAAGTCATTAAGTGACAAAGAAATTAATTTTGACTGCTTTTTTCATTCTCTTTGGTAATAGTATATACAGTGAATCTGGCCTCCAGTCCCAACTTGGAAACAAAATAAATGAAAAGGAGAAAAATCAGATCAATTATCAGGTTAATCAACTAAATGATGTAAGGCCTCAAACAGCAAAAACAGGAAAAAAAAAAAAACCCTCAGAAAAATCACTCATGCTGCTTTGCTTACTTTATGTATGGTATTTAGTAAATGCAATAAATGAATAAAGAAAATCGAATTATGTCATTTGGCAGATTAATCATCTAAATTAGGTAAGAACCCTTACTTATGCTAATGACTAGATAATCTACATTCTGTCTGTTGTGTTTAAATACAATAATTTTCACTAAACCACAACACAAAAAACAATAAAGTGACAAAGTGAGGAAATTCAGCTGATGTATCAGACAGTAAAACTATTCACATATGCTGACGACTATTTATATTTTTTCTGCTATTTAGTAAAGATAGATTAAATACAGTCAGTTTTGCCAACGATTTGGCAGACTTTGCTTCATTTTATTGCAGTGATGAAAAGCACAGAAAGAGCAAAAAGCTGTAACTTAATTTTTATAGGAGCAAAACTGAATGTGAATCTTGAGAGGTGAACACATGAGACTAGAGTTTAACATGTAACACACCAAAGCTCCAAGCTGTCCTGCAACACGCAGCAGAGGATGGGGTTAACAGTACACTCTGTCCTGTCGTGATGAATGTTGTGTTTGCATTCCTGGCCAGCAGAATAGGCCCAAAGCCACCTTAGGAATATTGCTCATGAGTGACTGAGCTGACGGTGGATAAATCTGAAGAATTGTGTTGTGCAAAAAAAGGAAATGTGTTTGATATGCTTGCAGGAAGCAAGGAATCCGGTGGAGCCGAATGCAGCGCAGGTGATGCTCCCTTGCGTTAGTTTGATTAATGTTCTGTCACCGAGGCATGAAGCGTGTCAGACAGCCGTGAAAAAAATTTAATTTCTAGCAGAGAAAGGTTGAAAAGGAGGTACAACTCCTCCGAGGACGTATCATTTTCTCCAGAGCTGGATTAGTCTTTGAGTACAGCTGAATGAAAAGCCCTGTCTCATCTAAACTAACATCACATTCTTCAACTTGTCTCATTGATGTTTTACTACATGATGTCTTTCAAACTGACTGATGGCTCCGTTTATTTATTTACTTCCTGCTGAGTGACAAAAGAAAACTGGGGCTTAAATTGTCAGCAGGCAGCTAATATTTCTTCGTGGGGCGCCTTCAGAGGCGGCGGCTCTGAAATCCTCCAGCAGGTATCCGTTTCTTGTGTATGTGTGCACGAGTTCTGCCGTGTCCCTCGGCTTGTTTGTGCAGGGATTGGACTCTTGTTATCTTTCCCTGCAGCTATAGAAGAGGTGAGAAAACACATTCTCCCCCTCCTCCACCTCTTCCTCTTCTACCACCTCTCTGTCTTTGACCCTTATTAGCCACGGTGAGGGTTGGTGGCAGGCGATTCATTCAGTGGTGAGTTGTGAGCACACCTGTGTAGGGGTGTGTCCCCCTCTCCCATCATCCTTCCTCCTGCCATCTTTCATTCCCTCGCTGCCTCTCCAATCCTGACTTTTGCTTCATTGCTGCCTTTTCCCACCACTGTTCCAGTTGCCTCTCGTTCATCTTTGGTCCTCACCGGGGATCACTTAGCGCCCCTGCTCTGTTTGTTTTGCTTGCCTTGTCATCCCCTCACCCCGCTCAAAATAAGCCAAATTGCTCTGTCAGTGAGGGAATGCCCGGGGTGACCCCACCCAATGCCACCCTGACCTCCCCGATCCCAAAAGACCCCCCAGCTCATCGCTGTTGATGGAAGAGGTGAAACTGGATCAGCAATTAAAATGCTTCTTCTAAAAATCTAACTCATCAGGGGGGAAAGGCAACAAGAAAATCAAGTCATACTGCTTTGATATAGTTTTGATTAAAGCTGCTTTTCGTTCCTTCGGTCTCTGGAAAACCACCCAGACACACACACACACACACACACGCCCACACACGCACAGTATGAAACTTTACTGAATGGGCCAACAGCGCTCCTGTAAAAGACTGAAACGGGCCCTGTACCTTTGCAGGCCTTCCTGTGTGTGATGGGCTTGGACAGGTCTCTGTAGTAGCCCTCCTTGCAGTAGTGGCAGTGGCGACCTGCTGTGTTGTGCCGACAGTTGAGGCAGACTCCTCCGCTCTTCCTCCCCGACAGTTTGTACAGCTCCATGTTGAATCGACACCGTCTGGCATGGAGGTTGCAGTGGCAGGCTGTGTAAGGAAAGCAACAAGGTTCAAATGTTTTAGTGAGAGTTTTTGAGACTCTGATCACAGAGAAATAGCTTTTCTAAATTAACTTCTGCACTTATATGTTGCTGCTGTGTATTTTAAGAGTGAGAAGATTAAAAAAACATATTTTAAAAGTATCGTGCCAATAGGCTGAAACTACCTAGAATTATCAAGCTTTTTATAATTCTTTAAAAAAATATTTTGTGCTATCATTTGAGGTGTGTATAAATCCTGAAAAACATGTAACAAAAAAACCAAAAAAAACCCAGAAAGTTAACAATAACTGTAACATTTATGAGTTTTTACATCCTAGGGTTGAGTCAATTTAACTTCAAAACATTAATGTCTAAAACTTGGCTAAAACAAGAACCAACAACACTCCAAAGCCATAAAACTAGCTGTTCTGGTCAGATGAATAATTTGGATCACAGTTTCCTCATCTGTTAGCCATTAAGTCTAATTTTAATAAGGTTTTTGCAAAGTATTAGATAAGAAAGGACTGAATTTAAATTCACAACATACATTTCACAATTATGTTCTAGTCTCTTTATCACATAAAATCCCAATAAAATACAGGAATCATGAAAATTAAGCACTCATACTAAATCTGAAGTTTATATTGATAAAAGGTTAATTCTTCAAGATTTTCTCTAAGTTTAAACCACCAGGATAAAAAGCTGTGATTCAGAAACACCACAGTAGATTCCCAGGAAGTTTAAACTTGGGGACTAATGAGGTGAAGGATTTCATGTTCTTCCTAACTCTTTATCTCCCTTTTTTCCTTTTATCAGTGTCCTCCGTTCCTCTCCAGAGTGCTTGCTGTACTGTACCAAACAGAAGACGAAGGCCTGGAAATACCATTCCTACATTCCCACTAAATCCCTGTGAGCGTGTGCGAGAGCTCCTTCTCTGCCGCTTGTTTACTGGCGAGTAAAGTTGCCAGAGCTGAGCTTAATTAGCCAGCTAATGTTTATTCATGATTTTTTGGCAGAGGAGATACGCAGACATGCCCAGCTTCATTAGGGCCCGGCCGTCCGAGACTCCGGTCTTCCTCCGCTGGCACCACAGACAGATTCATGCATTATTAACAGCAGTACTTCTAATACAGTTTGTGGCTCAGCTGTGTGTGTTCATGCACATTATCTCACAGGGGTATCAAGTAGGGATATATTGATCCACAGTTATAGAAGTTGATTGGTTCATCTGTCCATATTTTTTCTGTTACCTCTTTATGTAGGAAAACCTGAAGGATTACAAACCAACGCATCCTTGAAGCGTTCCTCTTCCTGATGCGTTTACTGTGCTTACTTTTTTTTTTCTTTCTTGAATATTTGTGTCTGTTTGAGACCTATGAGATATTTTCACCCCAAGGACCCAATTACTGTATCTACATATCTCATACAGTAAACAAACAGACTGGCTCTGTGTATTGTCAGTAGTACTTTCTGAATGACTGTAGAAGTTTAATCAGTGAGACTTATGGACTTTTCATGCTTAACTTACAACAGCTAAGATTTATAACACAAAAAACACCCTAACAATAGTTTTTTCCTAGATGACAGCTTGAGATCACGGGTAAACAATATTTTTAACCCTCCTGTGGTCTTAGCGAGATGCGCGGAAGCAGCGGGGCTGTCCCGTCAGACCGTCAGTTCCCGCAACTACACAAAATACCTTGGAGTAAATAGCTCATGGGGTTCAAATGACCCCATCTTTTAAGACCGTGGGAGGGATAAGGGCACATCAGCTGTGTTTGATAACTCTTCCTCATGTGGTGTCATCTGATTGGATTGATGGATTAGATGCTTATAATTTCTGTCCTGTGCCACTTTGCGTCTTTAGAGTTTAGGTCGATTTGTACCTGACTTTTCTGGCTATTAAAGCTGATCTTCTATGGGACATTTCATATAAAAAAAAAAGCCTCAGCTTTATGCATGTGCTAGTATGAGATTCTTGATCTATGCCAACATTGAATAAAAATAACATTCCCTAATAGTGTATTGGTATCAACACAAAATTTTATGTGGAAAAAATGTAAAACATGTTAGTATTGAACATTCTTAACATTTGCTGTGGGAAAGTACATTTCCTCTTTACAGATTTTCTACAGTTTTTGCTTTTTTTTTAAAATCACAGATAAATGTTTCAGACCCTCAAACCAATTTTAATACCAGCTAAAGATGCTTCACTAAAATCAAAATGCAGCTTTTAGGGGGAAAAGGTCATCCAAAGCAGCCTCACACTATCAAACAGTAATTGCCGCCAACACTCAATACCCCATTAGTGAAATAATCAATTTCCCAGGAATCCCTGGCTTACCAAAATTATTCCACTAGTGCACCAATGAATCATGCAGTAGGTCACAGAAGAACCCAGAGCTACATCTGACGCACTGCAAGTTGAGTTGCCTCATTGACTCTAGTGTTTGTGATTAAAATATGGAAAAAAGCCTGTTCAGGACCGGGATGACATGCTCTATTGTTGACATGAACAATCTTGCTTTCTAGCAGAAAACACTGCAGGAAGTTGACCCGTCATTAGTCTACGACATTTTAAACTCATGAACTCTTTGTTAATGCAGCAGAGGTATAATCTGAACCACACCAGCGAGTCTGCCTGCAGACAAACTGAAGAAGTTGCTGTTTGCTGATGTCGCATGTGCGTCAGATTTATGGGCGGACCAGAAACATACAAATACAAAGGTTCTGGCAGGAACCTTTGAATGTAAAAACAAAGTGATTAATTGGGTTTACATTTTTAACACCTTATAATCTTTGTAATTAAGTAACCATTGTTTTTTTAATACCTTTGTATTCCCGCCAGAATGCAAAGGTTCTGGCAGGAAGCTTTGTACGTAAAAAGTGATTGTTTACATTTTTAACACCTTATAATCTATGTAATTAATTAATCAAAATTAGCGTGTGAAATTCCCAATCCTAATTGGTAACAGTTTTCACAAATTGTGGCACAACCATTTATTTACTTTATGAGGAAGCTAGTTTTTTACATGGGGCTGATTTTACTTTTGATTTGACTTTTATGTACTTATCCACATAATTTATCATACTGGACATGAAATGGTTTGTTAACAGACACAAAATGGAGATAATTTGGGACAAATTGGCAATATTAAGCTATAAAACAGGGAAGGGAAAAGTGGATTTAGCATCTTATTTTATAATTAATATTTTTTGTGTTATTTGCAGGCATGTAGTGAAACAAATTTCCTAATATTTTGCACAGAAACATTTCATGTGTCCAGTGGAATCCCCCTCAAGCCCACCAACAGCCACAACCTGATACATCCAACCTCACAGACGCTGATGAATAAAAAGTTTTACTCATAGATATTGTGTGACCACGCTGCCTTTTATTTCACAATGGGTTCAATTCTTTCCTGTTTGGACAGCGCCCAAGTGATCTGTCTCATTGTGCTGAAAACATCAAGCTCAACGCCAATGTGGCCTGGGAATGCCATGAAGCGGGCTCCGTCTTTCTCAGACTCTAGCTGCAGGGCGCAGTTAGTCAGCACTACTCTGTGCATGCCTGCAGGTAACAGGGATCCCCGCAGAAGGTGTAAAGCTGGTGGAGGATCACTGTAAAGCCTTAGACCAGCAGACAGGTTTCTGTTACACCTCCAGGATTGTTTCACACCCTCACTCAACAAGGCTCCAGAGAGAATAATGCCGTTGTGCTGGAGGGCACGGCGGTCATATAGTGGAGCTGCTATTAAAATTGCTTGAGAAGGTGTGAAACTGAAGTTCACATTGTGTTTCAGCCTATTATGACTCTAAGCATGAACAATTGGGAACCACTTTATCTTGGCAATAAGCGTCACGCAAGCTCTTTAAAATGTGACGTTCGTCTAAAGCCCTTCAGAAAAAGACTTTAGGTTCACGTTTCTTCTTCACTTTCATGTCTGTCAAAGTGCAGACTGTCTTAAAGACAATCGTGGTTTTATATTTTTACTTTTACATCAAATTCTTTCTTTACTTTCTATGGAACAAATGAAAAGAAAACTGAGACCTTCTGATTAACAAAATAACATTTATTTATTGGCCTTAGCATTCCTGTTTTGTACTAAAAGGAAACAGCAGGATTTTATCAATTTAACCACTGAAAGAAGACAATAAACTCTCTAAACATCTGCTGAATGATATGTAGAGGATCGTTCTTAACAGAGTAAATGCTCCAGAATTAATAGTCGAGATTCATACCCACTATGCACCCGGATCAGCTGCTGCATCACTGAACAATCGACTTTAGTTGTTGAACACACACAGATGGACACCGACGGGTCTGAATGTCGTTACACTTGCACAAATGTGCCTCACACGTAGATGCTTCTCAAAAAACGGCTGGAAATACAACGTTGCCTTCTATATGAACTTTGGAAATGTGGCTAAAAGTGAGACGTTCACATGAAGATATCTACTGATGTCTAAAACTGGTTAAAAAGTTGCTTAGGGTTGACAAAAATCTGTCACCAACAAGTAAATCAAAACTGGACGTTTTTTTAGTAAAGTTGTCCTTTGACAAGCCAGAACTGTTTTGTTTGCAACAACCTTTAATTCAACATTGCCAAATTTCTTTCTTTTAAAAGGGTTTATAAAAATATTTTAGTAAAAGTTAAGTGTGCTGTTTTTAATCAAGTATAATCATCAGTAGTGAGAGAATCTATGCTGCTAAAATGAGACATAAACCAACAACTTTAAAGTAAGAAGAAGAAATATGCAGTTTTACCCCTTAGTGTTAAAGGTAAAGTCTACAACTGTTCTGTATGGCAAAAAATTATATTTTGAAACTTGTATAGCCATTTCATATTTTAACCCCAAGTAGCTAAATGTTACAGGAACTGAATTCTTAGTTATTAATAGTTCATGATGTCTTTTCCTGTGCATGCTCAGAAACCTGGGGCCTCTTCACAGTGTCCGAATGTGTTTTGGAAAGCCGGTTAATTAGTCCCTTTGAGTGGTTTCCAGAAACCATCAACTGACCTCAGTCATGTAGCCTCTGCTAATTAGAGGGAAAATTCAAGCGACAGAGCTGGAGGTTGAGGTTAAGCTCATCGTATTTACGATAAGCCTGGTAATTGAGGGATGTTGGCCAGCGCCTTGATGTGTTGTAAAGAGACACTCGAGCAAGTGATCTCTGCCACTCATGGCCTAAATCGACATGCTGGGCTGATTCTAGCTGCTGGTTGTGAACCAAGCAGCAGCAGCCTAGAAAAAGGAAAACACTCATTGCTTCTTCTATACACCTAAATAGCTACTTACAAAGTTACTTCTCAATTGTGTTGTGGATTTTAAACTCAACAAAACAGAACAAATAACTAAAACAGCTTACTGCTAATTATGCTAGTGGTCTGATAAACACTCAATCTAATTTATTTTAGCATGATACAGAAGGTTAATTTAGTGAAGAAAAAAAAAATCTGACTTTTGATCTCAGAATATTAAATTCAAAGTGCTGATAAAAAGTCAGAACACTGAGAAAAAGCCTGAAACCTGAGATGTACCACATGCTTATCAGTCTGCAAAATGAGAACACAACAAGGTCACTTCCTTTTGTACTTCAAAATAAGAGCCTCATACATAGTTACTGCGTTATTGTTCTTCCTTAGGAACATAAATGGCCTCTGTGTATGTAACTACATCTATCAGCAAAAAGCTAAATGTTATCCAAAAATGACTCTTGAATGTACAACATACGAAAAGTTTTAACCCTACAACACAACAGTCCATCCAGTTTCTTTTCAACTAATAAACCATAAACAGCAACAATTTACTATTACAACAGTAACTTTCTTAATTCTTCCAGTTTTTTTTTTTTATATTTCTGTAGAAAGGTTTTAGAAAATACATGAGGAGAAGAATATACCATATACTGTATATTGTAATTGAGCTGAAATAATGGTACACTTTAAAAAAGGCTTTATGCAAAAAAGACATACATAGTGGAAGAGAAGGTTAAAAAAAATTGGAAATATGTTGAGAGCAGACATCGACAGCCATCACTCTGCAGGTAAATTATTCTTTGTTGATATTTTCACAGAAAGGCGGGATTTAAAAACAGTAACAGTAACTCTGGATGCTTTGTGTTTTGGTAATTCACTAAAAAATGTCCCCCAAAACACCAAAGGAATTTTTTTTAAATGACCAGATATTAACTGCTGAAGCTCAAAGAGTGATGTAAAAATTACAATAATATTTATGCTCATCCTGTAACCAGGACATCTATTATTATTGTGGCATTATAAATCACTTTTGTGACTGCAATTAATATAATTGTTCACCATTTGCACAAGACAGATTAATTACTGTTTCATTTTTATTTTCAAAAATCAACAATTTTTTTTTAATTATTATTATTATTTTGTGTTTATTGATTTAGGCACTGAGATGATGAAGGCAGGCATATGGGAAAACCCAGGAATCATATCATACTTAACTAGTTTCTTCTTGATGTAATTACTGTCTTGCATTTATAATAATAATAATGTCTAAGCAACGTTTTAAAGAAATAATTATTCCACAAGTTTCATCATAAATAACGTCCCAAATTATCAGCCGTCCCATTTTGAAAATACGACAACATGTTTAAGAGTTAAAAGCTGTAAAACAGAACAGAACCAAAGAAAGGCTAAATAAAACGTCTCTGTCTTGGGTCGCATTAACTGTTATTCACATCAGTTCATCTTTCCGGGGCTCAGTGGTGGGAAGAGTGAAGCGCTTCCTGAGGAGATTATATCCAGCTAACGTACTTCATTTATTGCAGCCAATTAGCCGTAACGCTCCAGCTCTCCATGAGCCCTTTGGCCTTCTTTTTTTGTCTCTAATGACCCTGACTAAATTCTGGATCTCTATCAGGCCCAAAGGAGGTCCTGTTCTGTTTCAGGGTTTTCAATAAAGCAGTTTGTCTTTTGTACAAAAGGTGACAGAGGAGGAAAAAAATCGTAAAGGAAGCAGAAAGGAGATCAGCGAGAGGGACAGAGATCCATCTACTGTTTCTGCCTATTAGAGCCGTGGCTTGACAAGACTTGGCCAAGTGAGATCAAGTCATACAGAATATTCATCACTCCATCGGGAGTTTCAAAGACAAATTAAATATGCTCACAGTACCGGTTTCCAGTGGACACATTCCACTTGCTGTCAAGCAGCCTTTACTCGTTTCCTCAACATCCCAAAACACACAGTATTTTTATTTATTTTTTTACTTCTTCTTCTTCTGGTAAATCTGAAAAGCTTCATTTATTTCTCCCCGCTCTGTTTCATTATTCAGCACCCAGATGTTTTCTCAGATTTGGACAAATTATGCAATTCCCTGAGCGAGCAGGCAGAGACTTCAGTGCGTGTTCTGTCAGCGGATGATAAAATGCAGCTCGATTAATAAAGAGCTGTGAGAACTGCTCCGCTGTGGAGAAACCAGGGATCCCTGGTGAAGCTCCGAGCAGCAGGAGTGAAGGTTAGCGCTAAGCTGAGGATTTATAGCAGAAACCAGCAGAGGAGGTCCACCTCTAAAAAGCTTGGGAAAAGTCTCTTAAGACTCCATCAACATTAAAAATGAAATTCGAAAGCCATCAAAAATCAAATTTAATCCTGCAACTGCACTTCTAAAATACCTATAATAATTAACTAACTTTTTATGTTGACAACTTTTTTCTGGGCATTTGCAGCTCTTTGCACTTTGTCAGTTTGCATCTTTTTTCACCAGATTATTTGGAATATTGTGCATTTTTTATGTGTTAGTTAACTGTAAATAACTTCTGAAAAATTAGATTTAGATAAAAATGCAAGAAAGTATGTCGTTTTACATATACTTAAAATTGTTTGCATAATTTACAATTTTAATATTTTATTAAACTTGCTACAAATATAATTTCATAAATAAATGAAGTAAAATTAAATAAAAAGAAAGAAATTGCTGTTTACTAACTTCAGCCAAGTTTTACCATATTTTAGTCTTTCTTTTTACCTAGAACAGGTGAAAAAAATCAAGTTCATACATCCACTTCAGCAGATGAGCCAATACACAGTACTGGGTTTCACAGGACAAAATGAAAAGTCTCTTTTTTCTTGAAAAATAAATATTAACAAATTCTTTGTGTGTTTTTTTGATGAGATATTGTGTTTCTTGTAACAACAATAAATTCCATATAATGAGGTTTGAAAACCGCAAATCTGGCTAAATTGTTATTTTTATCATTTTCTCCACTGTTTCTTTCGTGAGAGGACCAATAAATATCAATAAACTCCAAAAATATGATTAAATGCAGTTACTATGTGCAGTTTAGTTATAACAATGACACTTTTTTATGTTACTGCTTTCCTGAGGAAGCATAATTAGAAATGTGTAGGATTTTTAACACCTGTATTTATGATTGTGAGGTTATGATTGAAAGCAACTTGGAAAAAGTGCAAAACATTTTTTCAAAATCACAGAGAATACCACACAATATCAAAATACAATGTTAAAGTAATATCACCCATCCCTACTCTACACTATTATTAATTTTCTGCCTTTCTGACGATTATAAAAATAAAAGTATAAATAGCCTTTCACACTGTGGCAGCCCCCGACTAAATGGTCCGTCTGCATGTGGGGGCTAATAAGGCCTTTCCCTTTTTCAAAAGTCTAACTAGCCACACTGAGCCACGCCGACAAAGAAAGGCCTAATGGCCTCCAATTTCCCGCATTAGTGCCCATTTAATGGCTGACCTGCCCTCTCGTCAGGCAGCGCAGCATGGGAGCACTTCGCTGCATTCATGGATGCGCATACACACACATGCATGGACATTTGGCTCTTCGAAGCCACACCGCCTCAGGCCTCCGAAACACTTCCACCCCACGCTGGGACCACATAATAGGCCAGTTAGTAAAAAGGGCTGCCCTGTGATCAGCAGTGCATCCAGTTCGCTGAGTAATCAACAAGCTTTTGTCTGAGTCGTGTGTGTGGAGCTAGAAGGTGCGTGTGAACGCGTGAGCGAAAGCGAGTGTGTGTGCACGGCAGAGATTCTCTTCAGTTTGTCTTTATTTAAGCATCTGTCTCATTAAAGTGTGTGTCTCCTTGCGGGTGTTTTGGGTGAGTAATTCAAGTGATGCTCCCTGGAGAAGAGTTCCCTGTGCTTCATGTTGATGGGAAAAAAAAACAAAAAAACACCATCTGACATACAGTGAAGGGATAAAGGAAACCTGCCTGAGCTACGGCGGGACTGACGGGAGCGCGTTGTGCGTATGTCAGCTATGCCATAAAAATGCCATGGCTGGAGGATGACGCTGGCAGGTCCTATTCAGCACGACAGCAATGAAAGGCCCTTTCTAGGGTGAATAAAGATTCTTTGGCCTGTCAGGTCCCCCATCACTCCCTGCTGAACAATAAACTCTACAGGCGCTTGTCTTAATAGGCGGAGGGACTGACAGCTTTAGGAGCGATCCGATGCTCAGCCGCATCCACACAAGCTGAGTTTAGACAACGATCTGCTGTGTGGTAACAATCACGTTCTGAGCCACAGAGCTGGAGGCGTGAACACATCCTGTACATTGAGTCTTTAGGGAACCTGAGCTGACAGCTTTGGCGAAACCACATCACCTCAATGTTCAAGAGTATCAATGTGTGAACGGATGCTGTGGCACAGCGGGAAAATATTTTCTTGCCAAGCGTGAAGGTGATTGGAACTAAATGAGATTTAAAAAACACCAGAAATCTTTGCGCTCGCTTAAGAGAGCTGTTGAGTTTGTTAGAGAAGTGGGAACGCCGTATGAATGCGTAGGAGAAGAGTTTTCTTCTCTGAAGTAGGGTGGAGATAATTGCAACAAGTGCTTGCTGCTTCTCTCTGCCATCACTCTCTAATTGAACAATCTCAGACTTTACTAGGATTCAGACGGTTAATCACTTGTGCAAAAAGTTTGGATCTGTGCAACATGCCTGTCAAAGCTTAATAACGTCTTTCCTGCTTCATGCACTCAGTTGTTTTACACTCAACCATTACCTAAATCTGTCTCCTCTGCTTTAAGCATCACAGTCCATGGTCTTTTCTAATGCAGAGGACATACTGTATATGGATCGCAGGTGATAAAACCGAGGGCTCCTGCTCCTCGTTTCTAACATAATCTCCAGTCTGTTTGTTTTGTGAGCTTGGTTTCCATGAGACTGCCAGATCCATCACGTTTTGGGTTCACGTAACTCCCGGCACGGCGTCATGTGCGTTGTTGGCCCGGAGGCTGACAGGGATGGGTTGGCGCTGTCAATGCGAGACAATGAGACAGAGCTCATGAGAGGCTAACTCCCGCTCTCCTCCATATCTGTGATTCAAGCTGATCCCACAGCCTCTGCAATTAAAGCCATCACTCCTCTCCACCAGCGAAAGGGCTTAAATCCAAGGTATTATAACAGAACGCAGTTTGCCAACACTAACTGGAGGCCGTGAGCTGAGAAAATAAACAGTGTTTGAAGATCTGATGTTTAGAAGACTAGGAGGTAATTTGGCCCTCAGGACAGATAAAGACAGAGTTTTTTTTGGTGTTGTTGTTCTTATGGTCCTGAGAAGTTGAACAGAAAACTGTATATATCTCTTTCAGCACCTAGAAGATTGTCCTAGCTTAGCTCTCACTCAACCTGCTTCTTCAAACAGCCTTTAGAAGACAGCATTCTCAACCTCTTTGTCTGACGCAGAAATCTTGTTGAAATATCAGCATTTTTTGGTTGTTTTAAGAAGTGCAATGAAATTTATGAAATAATGTGGTGAAACGACTAAAAACTTATGCAACATTTGTAAGTAACAATTTTTAAGCCTTTAACGTAAAATTGCAAATCGGATTTCCACTGTGGGTCAATGTAAAAACTTAGCTGCAAACCTGGATCGTTCTCACATAATTTGTGTTAGTTAGCATTGTGTGAACATAAAAAGGGAGTTTAGGCTCTTCAACACAGATTAAGTTAAGCATATATGTGTTTAATGTCAGTTTGAAGTATCATTCAGCTCATGGTGTAAAATGAGAAGTAAAATATACGCAATGATGACCTGAACGACCATAACCTACTGAGGTTAAAGGACATAAAACAGATAACTTTGCCTTCCATAAAAACTAATATTTAAAATCACCCACAAGTGCTTTAACAGGTGATAGAGTTGATCAAAACAGCTAACCAAGCTCAACGTTTTGGTTTAGGTTAAGTTTGGACAGGACATTTAGACCACAGAAGTCCAGATCTTGACATTATCATCTGGACTGGATGGGAACAATGTCTGATTGAGCGGAAACAGCTGTGAACATTTTTTTTGGGACTTTCAGAGTTTATTAATTCAAATTACATAAAATCCCGCAAAAATAAAATTTAATTTGAATTTAAAGTAATGCTTCACTGCAATGCTATCAAAGCGACACAAATGGCAACATAAAATCCTACAAAATTAAAATTTAGCCATTTGTGTCGTATTGGTAGCGTTGCAGTGAAGCATTACTTTAAATCATGATGATCAGAGACTGTGATCTCATCATACTGGGCAGTAAATGTTTACTCCAGCCTCTACAGATAGCTGCTTTATTGCTCAATGGGAACCACAACGCAATGGCCGCGTTAAGTAGGTGTGAAACCTTTGACCCCCTCACCCCCACACACACACACACATCCTGCATTCCTTTGTGAACTTCCCATCACACAACTACCTCTCCTCCAAACCGCTCTGTGACTCTCCTCCTCATCCTGCCTCCTCTTTTCCCTTTTAGGGAAAACAGGCATTCCCCGCTGCAGACGCCATTAGTGAGCAGCACGCTAACAAGTGTCTCTATAAAATTTATTATCCATGAAGGTGCCTTCAGCTAAGCAGTCAAACAGAAGTAGGAGGAAATCGAGTTGATGTAGTGACAAATTGGAGTGGAGAGATGGAGTGCAAAAGAAATAAATCTTTTAGTTTCCTCCTGTTTTCTAATCCTCTCGTCACATCAAATCCATCTCTCTTGCTAACGCTCATGACGCTTTAAAGTTCTACTACTTGGCGGCTTGATCTCTTTTACAACCAGTCAGTTATTAACGCTTAGCTTTAACAGGGAGGGAGGGTTGCTACATGGCCAACCTCTAAAAATCATTCTGTGTCCGTTTATCCTGCGTGCAACAAAAGATATTTGTTCCCACTTTAACAGCATCCAGGCTCAGGTAGAGGTACAGCCGTCCTAAAAAAATGAGCTCTCTGTTCGCCTCATGAACCCCTGAAAGTCCCACACTCCCTCAGTGAAATTCGCACAAGTCCAACACGATTCTTCTTGAGAAAAAATTGCTACAACTGCTTAATATTTCTTTTCAGTCAATAAAAAAAGAAAGACACTAACTTGGGAAGGTTTTAAAGAGTGTAAGCAAAGTGTTTTACAAATGATTGGCATCAAAGTTCTTACCTAAACTCCTGGCACCAAAGCAAGCCATGTAACGTAATCAATTTTTAATAGTGTTGAAAACTGGAATTATAAACTGTGCACATTAGTTCCCAAGTTATTTTTTCTCAAACATTTCTCACCTTTGATAAAGATAACAGCCTTTCAAAATAAAAGAAAACAAAAGAAGTATTACCTAAGATGTGCAAGTTTAACCACATGTTCACACTGTACAACGTTCAAGTATTTATTTTATTAAGAATTCTTGTGTTTTCTTTAATGCCACCGTTTTGTTTATTTAATGCTTGGCAGCCCACTAAGCTTATAATACACCATGTTCCAAATTATTATGCAAGTGATATTTTCTCAGATTTTCTTAAATGGTCAATGCAAATGATGGTCAGTATAATTTTCAAGTCATGAACTATTAC